>JAOTRR010000002.1:1176266-1186629 GCA_028570945.1 Gogo arcuatus
TCTCTCTCTCTCTCTGTCTCTCTCTCTCTCTCTCTCTCTCTCTCTCTCTCTTTTTCTCTCTCGTAGTTAATAAGATTTTTTTTTTTTAATGCAGCTTTTCATGTTACAGAGAAACAGCAAATTGCAAAGCCATCTGTCCTGAAGTCTTTTCCATGATGGAAAAGTGTAACTCTGACTGTTTCAAAGCACTGACACTGGAGACTCCTTCCACTACTGCTAAATGATCACCTCCTTACAGAAAACTTCACAATTACAACAGTCACACAAATCTTTAATCCATTTATGTAGAGCATCCACTATAGCCATAAAGGTACTCAGAGCTGCTGTTTTAGAAAATTAATTAACGCCTTCTGAACAATCAGAATCAAGAATTCAACCGCACTGTGGTATAACTGCATATAAAATAAGTTCTGTGGTAACAAAGCTTAATTCTTGGCTTATGTACAACAAAAAAAAGAGCAAGTTAGAGAGGAGATGTAGCCAGAGTGCAATTAAGGGACTTTTTAGCAACAAAAGGAGAACAAATGTGGAGTAAGACACAGCAGAATCCACTGAGGGAAGGTGATTATGCTTGGCTTGGATGGCCTCTATAGACCTTTTCACTCTCACAGTTGTATTAACACACACACACACACACACACACACACACACACAGAGAGAGAGAGAGATGGACATTAAGACATATTTAGGCTATTTTCTCTCATTTTCAGAAGAGAAAAAGAAGAGGTCTCTAGCACAGATTGAAGTTTGTCGTGGTTGGGATTTTGTGTGAATTTAGCACCCAGCTGCAGCAACAGAAGATGCCAAACAAACATGACTAGCTCTAATTAGGCCCTGCTACCAATTACTGCTGATCAAGTGTCAGAGGAATAGAAGAGTGCATGAAAAGAAAAAGCAGGAATAATGCCACTGCTTGTGAAGTGAGACATTGTTGACTTTGTGTGCAGACACTGTTGTGTCTATATTTATTTTTTCTATAGATTTTATATACGCTATACTCAATGTGGTCTTCTTGGCCACTGTAAGGCTTATCATCAGTCAGGACTCAGAATGCTACACTTATTTACATTCTAGTCCACAATTAACAGTATCTAAATTAACTAAATTAAACAGTTTTACATCTTGGGTACCTGTAACTTTTAATTTTTAGAACACTCTGCAGCATACAGACATGGGCACCATGGACTACAACACCCATACACCACAGCCCTGTCATGTTCTCAATCACCAGACTTCTGATCACACACACCTGTTCACAATCATAGTCACAAACTATTTAAAAGCTGTAAACACACCTGCAATTTGCAAAGTATACACTCTGTCTCATAGTTACCAGTTGTTTCCAAGAATTTGAGCTTGTGTTTGCATTTCTGGTTTTGACTTAGTTTTCTACTTTGACCCATGTATTTTGTCCACTGTCTCTGATATCCTGTTTGCTGATCACCTGCCGCTTTGCCTGTTATTTGACTACGTTTCTTGATCACATTTTAAAACTCTTTAAACTGCGTTTTCATCTGCCTCCACCATCTGTCTGAGACACAAAAAGCAGTCAAAATTCAAAATTCCAATGTCACTCACAAAAAAACATGTATCACTGCAGGTTATGTTTAGTCATCATCAAAAATGAATATCTCCAAACATGAAACAATTCATTCAGCATGAGCTACTAAATAGCTACTAAATGTGTATGTAATGGGTACAAATATTATTTGGCAATATCACAAGTTTAATGGGCTTTATGTATTGCTCTCATTATTTCCTGCTATGTGACCCTTAAGCTAAAGTATTCCCAATATTTTTAATTTTTATAATTTGAATATTTAATATATTTTTCCTTTTTTTCCTCCAGTTTTTAATTGGTACTTACATACTTTTACATGACATACAGTAATTTCCCAGTACTTTGCAGTTTTCACACCAAAATACAGCTATCTACTGAATAAATACAATTTATTTAATAAATTTATTTTAAGTAATTTATTAGTTCTTTATATCTTCTGTTAAGATATTAAATTGTGAGCACAATTAGATTGTTCTATTTATTTAATTAATCATTTCCAGAAACTATTAAAGGGAAGCAGGTAACAGCTACAATCTAATGAATAAAGCAATAATAAACTGTCTACTTTGCCAAAAATGGCTGTATTCATGACTTATGTGGAAAAATATTTGCTAAGAATGAATGTGTTGTATATGACTCCCCTATGCTGAAGTGTTGTCATTAATATTCAGACAGAATTACTATTTTATTTGACTAATGATAAGGAAGAAATAAATTGCTTTTTGTATGCTGTGAAAAACCCATCATAATATTTTTCAGTTCTTTGTGGATGCTAATTTGGAGTCTCCACTGCCAGAGAATAATTTAATGGAATAATATTTTATTCTTAGTCACAACTGCCCAATTCATTAATTAGACCCATTGCATCAATTACATATTTAAAACAATATGTTGTCTATTATTATTATTATTACTACTACTACTATTATTATTATTATTATTATTATTATTATTATTATACTACAGCGCTTCTGAATTCTCAATTCCGGTTGGTTAGCAGCTCTGACATTAGTTATAGCTGTAAGGCAAATTATAGGTTTATACTAATGTCCTAGTTCTAATACGCTATCGGTTCTATAGTAACAACGTATGCAAGGAATTGTGCGGCTTGTAAAAAATGCTTGCAATTGTTGATGTGTTTCTGCGAGATGTTTATTTGCGTTTTTGGAAGGCGTCTCCACTTATAGCCTTTTGTAACAATCAGAGCTGCTGAAACTAAGTTCTCAAACATGCGAGTCTTCAGAACGGAGGGCTTCGCTTAGCCTTTTTTTTTCCCCTTAGGAAAAGCTGCATGTTCTTGTCTTAATAAAATTAAAGTCTTGTGAGTGAACAACTGTTTACAGCTGCTCAAGTAAGTGAAAACAGGAAGTAACTTGTTAGTGGCCATTACACACCATTTAACATGACTATAAATGGATTAAAAAAATCATGATGTGGTGTTCTTTAATAGACTAAATAAAAATTCATCCTGATTTATTAACATTGGTTAATTGCTGTGGTATAAGAGGAGTAAAACACTGCGGGAAGTGCTGTTAATGGAAAATAATCATTTTATGTAATAATGAGGAAACAAATACGTACAATTACATACACCATCATTTGGGTTGTACTGGTTGAGAATGTACCAGACAGTGATTTAAACATTTACAATACAAAACATGCAGCAATACAAATGTGGCCAGATAAAGAATCTCAAGCAACTTAGTTATGGCCAGATTTCACTTAAAACCCTTTTCTGACAATTTGACCCATAGCAGTGGGCACCCACAGCCATTAGTGGTTGAATATTATAATATAAGAAGGCATGTCACATTCCAGCCTTGTCCAAAAAGGCTGAACAGTCAGCCGTGTACCACTAAAAAAATTAAACCTGTTTATCTCTTCACTCAGGCTAGAGCCACAAAAAGGGGACTTGGCGGTCATCTGGTATATTTATATTTAAAAATATAAACCCAGAATTATAGTTTTAAGCACATCAGAGGTGTATTGCTCTCTCCAAGGCCTTCTACATCTCCAGAAAACAGTTTCTGCGAGTAACCACAGTGACCAGCTGGAAAAAGGCTTGTCCGACCAGACAAGGTCTCCACACGTCTGTCACATAATAAATCAAAGCTTGAGTGGAGACAGGTCACCAGCGCTCATAACCACACACTCAGCCTGCCTGTCCACGCAGCTACCACACACACACACACACACACACACACAATCACGAGCGGCCCAGATTCACTTTTCTTCAGGGACGTAAGGCTGATCACTGCACTCTTACAGTCCAGTTTACGTAGATGCCTATAGCATGATTCACTAGTGCATTTGGATACCCGGAAACCAAAAAAAAAAAATAAAAACACTGGGAAAAATTCTACACATAAATAAAGCTTGTTTCTGTAATACCGTGCTGAATAAAAATGGCTGTTCCTCTGGCAGGAATTATTTTTTTTTTTAAATCACAGAAATCTAAGATTAAGTTAGCCAGTTAGCTAGCATTAGCAGCTTATATTAAGAACATTTTTTCGTGAAGATGACTTAAAATCCCCTTACAAATTACGTCAGGTTAGTTCATTTGCCAGATAGCTCACATTAGCAGCGAGACATTATGAATATTTGTTAAATAACATATAAATCCCCTCATAAATCATATCACATTAGCTTAAATAAGCCAGCTAGCTAGCATTAGCTATGAATATTTGTCAATATGACCCAAGTTCCCCCTGATAAATGCTGTCAGGTTAGTTCTTGTTAGCCAGCTAGCTAGCACTGGCAGTGACCTTATGAATATTTGTGAATATGACTTAAAATCCTCTAAAAAATCCTTTCAGATCTGTTTGTGCTAGCTAGCATCACCAGGAAACATAATGACCATTTGTGACTGACTAAGAATCCCTCAGAAATCCTTTCAGGTTAGTTCATGTCAGCCAGCTACCGTTAACATTATAAATATTTGTAAATATGACTAAAAATCCCCTCAGAAATCTTGTCAGAGTAGTTGATGTTAGCCAGGTAGCTAGCTTTAGCAGGGAACATAATGAACATTTATAAGTATGACTTAAAATCCCCTCAGAAATCCTGTCAGGTTAGTTCATGATAAATAACTAGCATTAGCGATGAACATCATAAATACTTGTATTACTTAAAATCCACTCCAAAATTCTGTCAGATTTGTTCATGCTAGCCAGCTAGGTTGCTTTGTTTATATATTATATTTGTGAATATCGCTTAAAATCCTTTCAAAAATCCTGTTACGTTAGTTTGTATGAACCAACTAGCTAGCATTAGCAGGAAAAATCATAAACAAAACTAAAATAAATCCTGTTAATTAAGATGTCTGTTAGTTAAGAAGAAATCTAGCTCATGCTAGATACCTAGCAAGCTAGCAAAAGTAAGGAAAATGATAAACATTTCTAATTAAGACAAAAATCCTGCACAAATGGTGTCAGGTTAGCTTATTACAGTTAGCTGAAATATTTTTAGTTTAAAACTTCTCTCAGGTTAGCTTCTGAGGTTAGCTTATTTCAGCTAGCTGGCTAAAATATGTGAGAATACAGGTGCATGTGTAAATGCTAATGGCTTTCCTCTACCTGCTGTAAATATATATATATATGAACTCAAAACATCTGTTTTCAGAGACTATTCATCAAATTGTTCAGGAAATAAATATATTTAAAAAAAAAAAAAAAAAAAGATATAGCAATAATGCCCAAACAATCAGTCACGCAAGTTTGAAGTAAACATGCTCTGTCTTTCACTTTCTCCTTACTCGAATACAATTGAACATTAGCTGCTTTATTACATGGGTGTTATTTTATCCCCATTTGCTTTTCGGGCCTTTGCTAACAATGCAGTGTTATTTATAATCCAGCTTGTAAAATTTAAGCACCTCTCAGTCCTGCATGTATAATCTCTCCAGAGGAGCTCGGGGGTAAACTCGACACGTCACTCCAGCCTGCACAAAGCCGTTCAAGCAACACTCCGTTTCATTTTTATTACTCTGACATTGGAGACATGCTGTAAGAGCGATATCAAAGATGGAAAACTTTGGTTTGGATATTTTCTGAGAAAATACAGGAGGTTGGATATACTAGCCCGCCTCGGGAGTTCTTCATTAACAGATGAATTGGGTTTACAGAGTGTAGCTGTCTACGTGTTTGGATGTGTGTCTGACACGATACGGTGTCTGCCGGTATTTATGTCATGCACAATAACGCAGCCGAGCCTCGACGAGCTCCTGATCCCTTCTCATAATAGCACTTCTAAACTGCCCTTTTATCACAGGCAATTTTCAGACATTCTGTAGGGATTCATTCTTTCTGTCGTGGAATCATCATATTGCAATAAATTCCACCTTTAAAAAAAAAAAAAAAAAGTGTGGTTCTGTGTTTTATGAAGTCCAAGTTCAATCAGAGTGCAAGTTAAACTTGGGCCCCAGGTTTCTGGGTTTCATCTGATTTGCAGTGGCAATAAAAAAAGAAAAACACAAAAAACACCACATGCTGCCCATTTCAGATGTGTTTTGGATCGAAAATAGGATTAATGCGCTAAAGTGTGATTAGAATGGTTAAACACGATTAATTGGAACGGACTCGTGTGCACCAAGGGAGACCCCCCCCCCGAGTTCAGGACGTGCTCCAATTCACCAAGTGAACAATGCGCACCAACTGTCCAGGATTTTTCCATGTCTCTGCTGGTGCGCCTTTTTTCTTTTTTCGCATTTTCTCATAGCCAGCTTGTCTCAGAGCAGATTAAATACAGCTGAGAATGTTGGTGTAGGCCCACAGCGCGTGACCCTCTGGGAATAGGCAGGAACCGCGAGCTTGGACACGACCAGAGCTGTGCTGCCTCAAACCAGCCATGCACCGAGGGCAGGGGTCCAGGTGGATCGACAGGGGAGAGCTGAGTAATTTGGGGTTATTTAAAATGATCTATTAAACCCCTGAACTTTAATCAGGGTTGCTACTATACTGACAGGCATGATTTACTTACAAATCAGTAGGACAGCGATGGGAGGGGACGGAGACGTACAGAATGGAGCACTTGATTCACTTTTTCGGAGGAGGTGAAGGTGGTGATGGAGCCACTGCGTACCCAGAATTCCTGCAGCCTCATTAGGACTTGACAGAAACCCAGTTTTCTCAGTTTATCCTTTCTATATGTAAACACTGAAGAAGCTTGGACACACACCTGACATCTTCTGATCCACAAACTTCCCTAGCTAGGACTTGACATGCGATTAACATTTCCCGCTTCGGGTGTGAGAAAGAACACCACCCATAAGCACTGAAGAGGGGGCTGGAGAAGAGAGACGATAAGCGGAAATGTCAAGGCTTGTGTAACTCACTATGGGGTTGCCAATGTACATAAATAGCTTCGATGCTTGAACCTCAATCAAAATGGTTAAACACTATTAATTGGAATGGACTCTTATTCACTAGGGAAGTCGAGGGGCCTGATTTAGGACATGCTCCCATTCAAGAAGTGATTAAGTGCATACAAAGTTCACCATAAAAGCCTGTTCATGCCACAACGGTGATTGTTAAATAGTACTTTAAGTGATGTGTGTACATTTCCTGCCAGTGAGCATGACCTTAATATAACATCCTTTAAAAAAAAAAAAAAAAAAAAACAGGCTTTTGTCTGAAAACAAAATACAAAATCAGTTGCAGCCAGGATGCCTGTGGTTCCTCATCCTAAATCCTTGGACTGATCAAATGAGAAAAATCTTTGTGTTGTTTGGATTGTAGCATTGTGAGGTCTGACGTGGGTGACACGACCATTGGCAGCTTCGATAAAACAAAACAGCAAAAGCAATAATGTCTTGATTTGTTCGCACCGCTGAAGCGAGAGCAGTAGTGCCACGCTGCAGATTGATAACAGGTGTCACAGAGCTCGGGCCTCCCTGCCGCTGCCGGACGGCGATAACTCTTCCTCTACTGTGAGGAACATGGCTGGAAGATTCCGACATGTCATAAAAATTTATGGACTTTGGCAGGCGCAGCCCGTAAACAGCTGCTGAACCCCATAAAACCATTACAAGTTCCTGTTCGGGTTGAGCAAGGAGAAAGACGTAAAGCACAAGTACGGATGCTGGAAGATCGACGCACAGCATGGTACGCTTTGGTTTGGCCGAACACTGAAATAACTGTCCTTTCAGATCGACTGGGCCTTTTTGTGTTTTTATTTCATTTTGTTCAAGGATGGAGAGATCTTGGCCACCTCGTTTTAGTCCATCAATCTATTATATTGACTGGAATATGGTTCAGTTCTCACCGAAATCCCACTGATCAAAATGCACTGTGGAAAGTTCAGCGGTGCCAGAGCTGCCATGGAAAACAGTCAGAATCTTGTTAGTATTTTCACAAAATTAGCAAACACACATATACTGTATGTGTGTGTGTATATATATATATATATATTTTAGAGAGACTGTCAAAGAGTGCCAAGTCCAAATTCAGCACCTCTGGCTTGAGCCAAGGGAGCTGCACTGATTGGCGGGTTTCAGCGAGTGACAAGGTAAACTACCACATTTCAAAGCTGCGAGTGTTCGCGCTCGATTAGATTTATAAGGCACCGTAGTTTCCAAAAGTCAAGAATTAGCAAGTTATAGGCTTTGGCCTAAGCCCCGTGGGTGCCGTGCCGCCCTGAGTGGAATAATACGCACTGTCAGAGGATTTGAGACAGACTTGGACGACGGCAGACTTTCTGATGCCTGTCTGTAATTGCCTGGGTCACGGCCGTAGCTTCAGCGCACATGACTGAAGCAGGTATTATATATTATTACACAACGAGGGACTGCAAACCCTCGTAAAATGAAGTATCAAGGGCATTTCCCTTAACTTTTAGCTCTGAGGCCTGGATTTTGTAAAAATCAAGATCTGGTTCCTGGAGTGCTTTTTTTTCCTTCTTCACATTCATTTTCAGCAGTGGTATTTTTTTTTATTTGAGAGAGGAGCAGGGCGAGACAAAATGTAGAAAGGAAGTAGAAAGCTGGAACAACCACAGAGACTAAAAGAATGATATTTATTTCCTCTCTGAATATAATTATGGCCTGTTCTGAGAGAAGCCGTGACCTCATCCATTTAACAAATGCGTATTTTCTTTATTTTACATAATTTCATTTTTTAGTTATAGTGCAAATCTTAACCATTTCAATCCACTTTGCATGGAGAACAAATCACAAAATCAGAAATAAATGCTAAACTTAGTGCTTTAGTCTTAGGTTTAGGTTTCAGTTTAATTGGATTAGTCTTAGCATCGAGGACATCGATGCTTGAAGATCGCACATATAAATAAAATGTGGGGGTTTTTTTGTTAGGTTCGACTCGGAGCGCAGCACACGGCCTCGTGTAACACTCGTCTGATTTAGAGCTGTATGAGAAGCTGAGTGTAATGTGAGAGCGAGAAACAGTTTGTTCACATAAACGGCTGTTACGAGGGAAAACGCAGCATGCAGAATGGCCGTGTGTGTCGGGATTATTACAGTCTGCATGTCTGAGAAAATGCCAGCACTCCGCCTCTGTTCCCACTAACTACTGACAGTTGGCAGTGTGTATAGCTGGAGAGATTTGTAAATGTATTTTCTCCAGTTGTTTTAATGCCTGGCCGTTACCTGAAGGAAGATGTTTGTATGTCGGAGCATGCCTGATTTGTACAGTGGTGCATGACAGCATCTGTCACATGCTAACATAAGTGTACGGATAAAACGTGACGTTTCAGTGTGACATTTTTTAGATTTATTAAGGAACAACACGTGATACTTATTATCCATTTATAGTTACACGTTGTGGAATATCCACAAAAAAGTTTCCTGTTATCTCATGTTATAGCAGTTGTAAATATCCGTTCACTCCCCAGCCTCTTTTTTGTCCTCCCTTATAAACTAATGACAAAAAAAACACAGTTTGTCATGTTACAGAGAAAGTCCTCTGTTCTGAAAACCTCAGGTTTAACTTTACCTCTGACCCTGGAGACTCCTCACAAAAATGTTAAACAGACACCTCCTTACAGTAAACCAGTTAACCTTATTAACAACCTTTCTTTTTCACAAGTCCCTGTGAACTAGCTGTTACTATAGAAATGATCTATACAAGCACATTGACAAATGTACAATTTAGCGCCATTTATAGAAAATTAATCACCCCCTTTTAACCAATCAGAATTGGGAATGCAACAGCTAATTATTTTAATCGAGAACACAGAGAATTTTTTATGCATAATTAATAACTGTACTTTTCATTTGCAGTATATAAACCCCTTTGTATTCCTTTTGATTCTTGGGTTATACTTATATGTATATCATAAGTAATACCAAATGTGCAAGAGTGTGTGTGTGTGTGTACACCAGTCCGGATTTCAACTAATCCTGAGCTAAAGTTCTCACTTTCTCATCCTTTAGGTCATTTAACTGTTGAAATAAAACACTATAAGTCTCGAGTATGCACTTATATCCTCCCCTAATTCATCCATGTGTACACACAGCATTATGTAAAAGTATTTGTCTAATACACAGTGATGAATGGAGTTCCTCTGTCGCCTTCCCCAGAGGCGCTTTAGAGCAAATTTGTGATGTTTGCTCAGAATACGTCTCTGAAAACAAATCGGCGAACTGTTTACCGAAAAGTAATGTACTAAATCTATAGCCATTTTTCACTGAATTAGCCAGCAACAGAAAATGTTTTCATGGTCTCTAGCAGACTATAAATGTACTAACTTCATAATCACCGCTGACAGACATAATGCACACATTTGTGTTGCAATCCTGCAAAAATGTTGAGTGGAAAAAAAAATATTCAGAGCACCAGAAATACATTT
>JAOTRR010000002.1:1186764-1199272 GCA_028570945.1 Gogo arcuatus
AAAAAATGCGTATGTATATAGTAAGTCCATTATGTGAACTTATTTTTTCACTTCTAAAATGTCAAATGCATTTTTCCTGAAAGTTTCCAAGCTGATACAGTGATAATGTCCTTTTCTAAGCATCTACCTGCTTTTGCTTGGACTCAACCGGCCTTGACTTGAATCTCAATCCCACAATTAGGCAGTCTACTAGCTCTGATGGATCGGCCGGGGCCTCCCGCTCTCCTGCTGTTCCGCTAAAGGCATCCCATAACCCGAGATGGAGAGATTAATTAAGATTATCAGGTGCACAGGGCCAGTATTTATCTGTTTACCCTGCATTCGGGGCCTAATAGGGAAAGCAAACACAGATATGGCTGTGTGCTATTTGAGCACAATTGTAGCTGATGAGTGGGGGAGATAAGGAGGGCAGCGCAGGGAGGAAACGCCGCTCCCGGCTCTTTCTCCAGGCCCAGCAGGAGGCTCCTGACTAAAGCCTGAATAACAAATGAGTTTTGCTGTGGATTTGGCTAATCATCCCAGGCCTCGGAGCCCCCCGGACAATTCTCAACTTATCGCAAGAGTCAGAGCACTTGAACCGCAGACCCCTTACCCCTAATTAACGACCCGGCCCAAATGAAAAACAGCTGGAAATGATTACATAATTAAAGTGCCTATGGGGGGAAAAAAAGCATAATTTCTGCAGCCATCGCCATAAATCTTGTGCTGTCCGAGTCCATACTTTCAACGTGAACTTTTTCCCGAGCAGGTTAATGCATTACTCATACAAAAAACAGTATCCCTTTGTGTTTTCATTGGACCTGCTTAATAACAAAGAGCAGTGTGATCAGACCACTGCACTCTCTCCTTCCACTAAAGCTGCTTTTGACACTTCGGCATACCTCCATGTGTGAAACACCCCCCCCGACCGACCGACCGACCGACCCACACACACACACACACGGTCTCACCACTTCCACTGCCTGGATCCTCCTTTTAACAGAGTTAGCCACTGAAGACATCATCAGAGACACAAACGTGCTGCTGCTGCTCTCCAGTTCTGTGCTGGGAGAGAGAAAAACCACAGGACTGCAGTCAGGACTCCACCCAGGTCTCTTAAAAAATTATATATGTTACTCTGTGAAAAGAAAAATAGCGTGTATAGGGGAAAAAAAAAAAATCTTTCTGTAACACCCATATTGTTTACTAGAAATTTTGTACTAAATGTCGGTGTGCCAATCAATACTTGTGATACACGGTTTGGTGAACATTACATTTTTCGAAAAATAATCTTCAAATAAATTGTAAAGACATCCAGAAGCAACATTTGGTTTTACTTTTGATAATTCTACGTCATGACTAACTTCCGCACGCCCATGCCCAAGTGACAGCAAAGCGCCAATTAAGCAATTACAACAATTTCACCGAATAAGCCATAAATGCCACTAAGTGTATTGTGGACGAGGGCCGCACGTTCAGGCGCCCATAATACGTGATACTTCTGCCAGCTTCCCTCCTGGATGATTAATAGTTTAATTTCACGGAATTGTTTGGACACAAATAATTTGATAAAACGTCGGCTATTACCAAATCTCGTAATTGACGTGTTACCATGATGAAAGGTTTAATTTGTTTTTAGAGCACTTACTGGGTTCGAGAAGCCACTCAGCTCACCATCATCAATCATCCATCACTTAGGCCGAGTATTATAGCTTGTGAGTTAGGAAAATACACCGTGGTAAATGGCTGCAATCATACCGCGCTTTCTTTCAGCTTTAACCGTGCTTGTACTGTTTGCACTGTACAGCTCATTATGCCGAATCCTCTAGTAGCTTATTTGTCCCATTACAAACATGAGATGCTCCTGAAAGGAAATATAACCATTATTAGCTGTTGCTTATTCAGAGGTCAGTAACAAAGATTACATTTTTAAGAAGAAAGTGAATGATTATTTGGATGGTTGGAAAAAGCTATTTAAAAAATGTCTTTGTGGTTAATTAGCTTAATCTTGCACTGAAAATATGAGAACTCTAACCATCACTTGATACTTGATCAGGTCACCCCACAGGCTTTTAATACGGTTTTGGTGAGAGGACTGGAAAGACCATGTCAAAAGTTTGATTCTGTGGTCATTGAACCATTTTTGTGTGGATTTGGATGTTTGGGTCACTGTACTGCTGAAAGATCCAAGTACGGCTGTAGTCAAGACTGCTGTCAAATCCAATACCAGGACTAGCCAAGATCAAGTCAAGGCCGAGTCTTAAGGGGGTCAAGGTCAAGATAGAGTCCAAATGAAAGCAAGACCGAGTCAAGATCGAGACTGAAAACCATCAAAACCTCTGAAGCCAAACCTTTACTTCACATAGTTGGCTTAATTCTTGCAATGAGCCAAAGATTAGGCTGTTTTCTAGAAGAAGGAACACTTCCTGTCAAAGTTTGTACATGCAAAAAGAAAAGACAAGGTCAAATTTATTTTTAAACTATCACTCAAGACCTTATTTAGTTGCACCCAAGACGGAGACAAGCCCAAGTCCAAAAGCCACAGACAAATCAGTACAGAAAAAGTCGACACCGGACTCGAGTCCTACAGTCCGAGATCCCATCGTGACCCAGGTGGAACTTCTTGGAAGAGGTATTTTCAGATTTCTGTTTAAAATCTACTTCATGGAATCCATGACGCCATGTATCCTAACAGGTTTCCCAGGCACGTCAGCCCTTTTTTTTTAATGTGCAACCAGTGTTTGTTACCAAAAAGCTCTGTTTTTATCTCATCTGACCAGAAAACCCAGATCTAGTGAAAGGCCTAATAACATTTAGCAAACTCCATGTTCTTACAACTGTAGTTAGGAGAAAAATGTCGCTCTGCTTCCAAATAGTTTCTTGGCATGGAGGTTGCGTTTAATTGTAGATTTGGAGACTTGTTGAACCTTCTACTACCTTCTGTAAATCTCCAACTGTGATCTTTGGAGAGGACAAACATCCTCCTCACTGGGCATGGAGGTAAAATTCACTTGCTTTTCATTTGTGTATTCTCTAATCTTCCATATGTTTTTAAACCATATTTACCAAGGGTGCCAATAATTCTGGAGTTGACCGTATAACAATATGAAGTGACAATTTTTACATTTTTGACTATTCTTATTGTCTTTACAAAAGACCGGAATTACGTTTATGCCATATTGGCTTCGTTAGCATGACAAACCTAAGGGGGAACAAACTGGAAATTAAATAAATAAAACGCTATATTTGTACCTTAGCATCTTTGTTTTTTTTCTCACCTAAATTTGAAATAAATAGAAAAAATGTGGTGAGATTTTTTTTTTTACAAAAAATTTTTAAAAAGGTGATTAATGTGCCTCAAAAACAATTTAGAAGTAATTTATTTTTCCTCACTAAAATTTGTTTTACTAAGTAGTGAGAAAACAATTAAAAAATTAAAAAGCAATACCTACTAAAGATTTGTCAAATAGTCTATTTTTTTCACTGAACTTTTCATCTATGAAAATATTTTACTATGTGATGTGGATAATAAATATATTGAGTCCTTCATTTTATTCCTATATATATATATTTTAAATAATAAAAATAGTCACCATTAAAATGTCAGATCTCACTCTTGAAGAAGATGAACTTGTGCCATTTCTTTTCCTCGTTTCATATCTATTGAGTGTTTTCGACTAAATCCAGGCTCCCGGGTCCAGCTGATAGCCAACGCTGCCACGCGGGGATCCAGCATTAAAGCCGATCACGCTGGCAGCGGCTAAATCTGAAGCAGATTGCCTCTATTTATCTTACTCTTCTGTGACTTTAAACAGTATCAGCCAATTACAAGCCCAGTGCCTCTGACCCCGGCCATGGCTGGCTCGCCGACGCTTTCTTCTCTTAGGCTGCGTTACTGTAAACGAGTTTTCTATGGTCGAGCAGAGCTGTTTTTCTAACCGTGCATGTTGACACATCAGCGTGCTGCCACACAAAGCCGTGATTGGGACCATAGCCGTTTCCAGCACATTTCAACCCTTTGACAGACTGAAGGTTAAGATGTTCTGAATTAGATTTGAATTACAACCACTAAATGCTCCTGTCAGAGCTAATTACGCCTGACACTGGCCATGTGCATTCAACCGACTGCCTCTTATAACACAGCTTAAACAAAGGCATGCACCTAAAAGCACATCTCCTGAAAATTGTCAAACTGTAATGCGTTAATAAAGTGACATTTATCATCTAACAATCCTGATCCACATTTCATCCTGTAGCTGTTATTGACCTCAAGAGTCAGCAGCACATTCTTGTGGATTTAGTGCTGGGAATTCAGGGTGTATTGTTATTGTTCATTTCGCTTTGTATTGTTTTGTTTTGAATCAAGTGATCAAATCAGATAAAATATTCCACACACAGTCTGATCAGCTCATTCGATATATATATATATATATATATATATGCATGAACATGTACTGTACTAGCAAGACATTTTTTCACATTATAAGACATGATTCATCTTATCAAGTACATATTTGGATAAAACAGACCCCCCCCCCACGGCATCACAGAGATGGTTTGACACAGCTGCAGGGTGGGGAAAGAGGAGGAGGGATTCTTAAACAACAGTCAAACCTTTTTAGACAAATTAAAGAATGAAGAAATAAATTAAAATTCCTGTGCGCGCGGGTGAAAATAAACAGGGTGTCTCGGCGGGCATGAAAAGCCTCCAGGAAGGGTCTCTGCTCTTTCTCAGAGTCGCAGCCTCCAGGATCTGCTGCGCTCCAGGTGTGAAAGGTTCACCTCGGGCACGGGTCAGCCAATCAGCTTTAAGTGATTTTTAACAGTCCATGCACATACAAAGTAGCTAAAAAAAACCCAAAACGCCAAGGCATCGGGAACAAATATAATAGTTTTATTTAGAGGTTCTAACCATTAAGGCAGGTCGCGGGTATGATTTGCATATGATGCAGAACTAAATGTCTGTTATTCCTTACTCCGACGTGGATTATTTTTCTTACTCAAGGAAAATAATCCATGACTGCATGGTACGATGATCCCGCAAAATTGATTATGGTACTGTAATAGCTTGTGCTGTGGTGTTTTATTCCTCTTATTCAACAAGAATTTGCCCACGATTAGATCTTTTATTTATGAAAGAATGACACATTGTACTTTTTATCCATTTAGAGTTACATGTTTGAGCAGCACGGTGAAAATGTCGGCCATGTGGACACATTTCGCTGTTTTTTCTTGGAGGGACATGTGGACTAGTGATGTTCATTTATTATTATTATTATTATTATTTACTACATGGGACTAAGCATTATTTATCTTTATCTCGGAGCGTAACAGAACGCTGACACTGGAGACTCCTTCCAAAAATGTAGCAAACAGTACACTGTAGTAAACTAAATAAAAACCTCAGAGAAACCTTTACCATATCAACGATTAGACGTTTTTCTTCCTTATGCAAAAACACGTTTTTAATTAGAACACACAATAATCAGTCAACATATTCTGACCAATCAGAAGCAAGAACTGGACCCAGTAAATATCAGGTCTTAGTCATTAACAGACTACAGTTAACACTGTGTTAGGAGTATACTGTATTTCCGTATATTTCGAATGAAATAAACAAAATGATGCAAACGTAGTATAAAGAAAATATTCCGATTCATACAATGAGTTTTGCGAAAACAGCTACAAAACGGATTAGCCTTGGATTTAAATCATTGACTAACAGGGATCAACTGAGTAAAACATTGCATTATTATTTTATAACTGGTAGAATAAACAGTTCCTGGAAGTGCTCGGAGAGTTTTGGACCATACTGTAATTCTGTGTCATTGGAGTGCTTTAACTAGTCCAGCGACGCCTCATTACAGCTCACACTCAGCCTCTGGCCTTCCGGAACGGCCACTTCACAGCTCTGTAGGTGGAACTCTCTCTCACACACACACACACACACACACACACACACAGCGCATCCCAGAGCACTTCAGAGCCTGGAGAATTAACTCACTGCTCTATTTATAGGTCTGCATTACACACAAAGTGCAAATTAGGTTACTCAGTTGTACACACAATGCAATAGCCCAGGGGTCTTAGCTCCTTCCAAACACCCAGAACAAAACTCTTACTGAACCTAATGCATGCTGCTTATTATCAAGGGTGGGATTAGACCAGGATTTGGCCAGCTCCGAATATATATACATCATAGTTTTATTACTAGTTGCATGCCTGAGAAAATACACGACTCAGCCCAAATGCATACCGGGAAGGGAAAAAAAAAACAGCGCTGTCATATTGGGTTGTGAGGCCACAGCGGTACACAGCACTCCCGGCTGAAAAGCCCCAACATCTGAAACCATTTAATTAGCTCTCCCCAAATCATGCCCTCCGCTCCAAAGAGGCATTAAATAGCTCAAATGAGGAGTTTGTTGTGGTGCGTCTGGAACAGGTTTGGTTTGCCTCTCCTCATCAGCTGTTTGCGGCCTTAACCCAGAACACTGCCTGAAAAGCAGGAACTCTCCAAATAGGATTTGAAGCCCTTTAGAAATAATTGTATAAACAACCAGTCACCAGGTTAGAAGGATTACGGCATCTGAGACATACTATAGGGTTTCTACGGAAAAGGTAACTTTCTGTAAAGTGAACCTGAAGGCCAAGAAACGCTGGCTGTCTGAAAACCATGCTGAGCAAGAATCTGAATTTTCAAAAATAAGCACATTTGCGCGTTAGGAATTGGTTCCAATTTGCCAAGAGGACTAAACTGTGCAGATATTTTTAATAGGCCTTTACCTCAGACATGTCATATTTCTCCTAATTCCATCACTCAGCGTGGCACCACACATCGATTATGACAGATTTTGGATATACGTCAACTTGTATGTTTCCTTAACCTACATACCAACCAAACATGCTTTCATGCAATTGTGGCTACAGCAAATCAACACAGACACGCTAGCCTAGCGCTCTTTATGAACACTAAGCAAAAACTGTGCTTTAATAGCACTGTAATGTTATACGCTGGCTTGTTTTTCTTTCCCCCCAGATAATGCACGTGTTGCGTTAAGTTCGTTTCACACACGGCCAGCGGAGGCGATGCGAGCGCGTATCCACGTCTAGACTGAAAATAGACTTTCCAAATCGAACCCAGGTTCGCAATCTGTGAACGTGTTTTTATAAAG
Source organism: Gogo arcuatus (assembly GCA_028570945.1). Taxonomy (NCBI): domain Eukaryota; kingdom Metazoa; phylum Chordata; class Actinopteri; order Siluriformes; family Anchariidae; genus Gogo; species Gogo arcuatus. The sequence continues at coordinate 1,193,916 of JAOTRR010000002.1, forward strand.
GAACGAAAAAACACACAAAGCCGACTTAAATAGCAGATTATCATCGGGTAGTGAAAGATCCCCGGTATTTTGTCGCTGATTTTGGTATTAAACCTCGGCTTCAAAGTGCCTCATTACGCTAAGTCCCGATTTCATGGTCACAGCTGTGTTGTATTACCAATCACAGCGTCGCTGCACACAAAGGCAGCTGTGGATTCTCAGGAAGGACCACAAGGGATGTTGAGATTTATCTTCCACATATCCATGTCAATGCAGCGTCGCACAAATGTGCCATGCTTTGCAGAGGCGCCAAGGCTCGAGGCCTAGCGTTTGTAGGCACAGCTCCATAAAGGTTGGGGAGGTGGGGGGGGGGGGTAAGATAACCTCTTTTTTTTTTTTCATTTTTGTTCTTTTGCTGTAGAGCAAAACACTACATACAAAGTGCAGAATGGAAATGAAGTTGTATCTGCCTTTTTGTTTTTTTTTCGGTTGTTTCCAATAGACGTTGTGGCCAGGCTCAGTCTCGTGGCGAGAACATGATACACCAGAGGCCAAACCGTAAAATGATCAATTCCTAATTCAGACAGACACTCAAATTGCTGGGGCTTAAAACTTGAAATGCAAAATTATTTGATTCCATCTCTCTTTTAATAATGCCCATCTGATGGCCCAATCAAGCTCGCCATTTCGGCTTGAGTTACTCACGAGTGAGTATATAACAAGATGACTAAATAATTGCCTTTTTGAAGACAAAACCGTCTAATCACCCATTGTGGTCAGAGTGGAAAGCTGGACAGGGGGGTTTGGGTTACGATATATTTTTATCTAATCAGAGTGACTGTTTTTTCTATCAGTACATCTCCGAGTGGAGCACGAGGACACGGCTAAGCAGAAACGCAGAGGAATGAAACCGATCCCTCAGGGCACTCCATCACTCACAGTGCAAATTTCTGTAAGGGGAAAAAAAAACAGTACTGTATTTATTTCCTTTATGTACTTAAGAAGTTCTGAGAAGTACTAGGGTCAAATTCGTAAGTACTGACCTCCACTAGCTAAAGCACTTCAGAGAAGCTTCACCATGACGACATCCCCCTCTTTGGAGGACAATAAAGACTTTGTTATAGACAAAGTTGATCTTTTTTGCACTATTAAAGCCAATCCTGTGAGAGGAAGAGTGAAAAAAAAAAGAAGAGAACCTATGACACCACCACCACCAAACACTGTCATTCCCTCAGTTAAAAAAAAAAAAAAAAGCCTCTTTAAAAAGATCCCTTCTGGAGTCATGTTATGTCTCATTTTAAATTACGATGTCTGCTATCAATAAGCTTCAAAAACAAAGTCACCTGCTTTCTGGACTTGAGTTTTTATATTTGAAGGTTGGTTAACTGCCTAGCTAGCTATCTGGCTCATTTAGGGTTTTTGATGATTTTGTTCAACTTTATTGTAGCTTTCTTCTCCTTGCAATTTTGTTTAGCACTTTTCCAGAGAAAAAGTGTAATGATTTAATAATATTTGCGGAATATCTTCCTAACTAGGCTAACCAGCCTTTTTTTCCCTGAGGTAGAAACTATCAGCTAAATTCTGAAAATTCCAATGTCGTGTGAAACCACCACCACCATATCTGATGTGTGGTTACTTTGACCATTTTAAACACCAAGCCCAATTTAATAGCATTCTTCTGTGGCTAGCTTAGTTGTTAGTTAGCTACAAGGCTAGCTAGCCTACTAAAGAAACAGCCTAAGGATAGTTAGCAAGTTTTTTTTTTTTTGTATCAGTGCCATTTCTAAAGATTTTAAATAACAGATTTAAGTAATATCACAGAATATGAACGTAAAAAGGATGGTTTTTATATGAAAGATGATTTGTAGTGGTGTTTTTTATTAACAGGTTCAATGCTCATCTGTACATTCTGCTTAAACAGATCAGTTTCCATAGCTTTAACTTTCATGCTAATATTTTTATCAACTTCATCGTATAGATTGCTAACTAGCCATGCTGAGGCTCCGTCGTAACTCGGCTCAACTGTGTCCTCTAGCTGGAACGTTAAGTCCGATGTTTGCCGTCTATGTTGGATTTCTAATTCATTTGTCATTGAATGTTGCTTGAAAATGGTAAGTTCTTGCTCTTTTGTTTTGAGGAGCTAACAGCATAACCTGGCTGTTCTCCTTTACATTCCAGTTGATTTCAATACATTTGAGAAATATTTCAGTGTAAAGATATTTAATGTGTTTCAGGGTGGAGGTTTCTATTAGGGCTCAGTATATAATCTCACACTCTGATGATAAAGAAAAACAAATCCACATTTCTGTCATCTTCGTGTATCTTAACATCTGGAGTAAATGGACAACCACATCGAGTGAGTGCACTTAATTTTTCTTTTATCAATGGGAAAAATGTTCCACTTTCTATGAATAAAACCATTAATGACATTCAATGCAAATCTTTTTTGAACTAGAGAAATCTGCAAGCACTTATTTCTCAGGGACACGCTGTGAGTGTGTGTATGTGGGAATGTGAGATAGAGTCGTGGGACACGAAGGTGTGAGAACAGCTACAAGACACTTACGAGCTGTCTGGGTGGACCTGTCCATCCGTAGAGGTTCACGGGGACATGAACACTGGACAGAAGCGCTGAGGTTATGACCGCGGGATTGAGTCGTGGCTGTGCAGCATCACTCCTCGACAAACACAGTGTTTCTGCTTATGCTCTGGGGCTTAAACATACAAGAGTAATTACCTGCAGACGATAAGGAACCTACTCTGTATTACTACTGACCACGGAGCTAGCGTTCGGCAGTAGGCTCGACCGATTCACTGAACGTCACACAGACCACCACGAGGAATTAATCACAAGTGGTGGCTATGATTTTGTTTTGTTTTTTAATATTTTGATCATGCAAAATGTATTACTGCATACATTGATCCCATTTTTATCTTTCTAGAAAAACAGAGTGAGGTTCTAGAGCGCACATCTCAAATCAGGGAATAGCCTGTAGAATAACTTACTTGGACTTCCAGGTCGACATTTTTTACTCGGAAATGTATGTAGTAGGCATTCTTTCATACTCGGACTCATGATTTCTTGAATTTGTGTGGTGAAACAAGTAGAAACGATTCAATATATACATATAAAAATAAAAACAAATAAAAAAGCCGCTTCCTTGTTTTCCCATTTTCATGTGCGTCACCATCGCTGCCACTGATTTTACTTGAAATGTAAGCGATTCTTTTTTCAAGATGGCCGCCAGGACTGTTTTCAGCTCCGTGATGTCGAAACCACATTAAACAAATCAACTTTGTTTTAGCACAATGTGTGATTTTGACATGTAATTTGTACAAGGCTTACCTGGTAACTATTAGCTTCCTTTATCTGTTAGCTCAAACATCCATCCTCATGGTGACAGAAGAGGAAACATCTTATGCCAAACATGGCCTGGTTGATTGATTACATTTGACATGAACTGTACTGTATTTTGTTCAATTTATTCAAGCATGTCCAGCACAAGGTTGGTGTTATTTCAAACATATGCAGTTCAAACTAAAAACAAGAAAGAAAGCATTTCAGAATGAAAGAAAATGGTTTTGCAAAACATAAAACCCATTTGAAACAAATGAGGAACACAAGACCGTTCGACTAGGCCGCTCTCATTATCTCCGCCTGAAAACAGTGGGAGCTATTTAGCGACACCATTCAAGACTAAACCGATGTTATTGCAAATGGAAATAAGCACAGGGACCCAAAACGGTTCTTTTAATTATTTCTGCATCTCTGCGCCTCGAGTCGACCCGCTGTTTGGCGAAGCCCCCTGCCCGAACCTCATTTCAATATTCCTCCGCTTGCCGGAGTGCTTTATAAGCGTGAGGGAACGGGAGACGGGAGAGATCAAGACTATCAGTGATGACAAATCAAATGCACTTGAGAGCTCATTGAAAGGCCTGAATGCTGGTAATTACCATCAGATAAGACAAGACCTCCTGCCTCATTCTCATTACTAATAACCGCACACACTAAGGGGTGGAACTCTTTAGGGATTTGGCACCTGAAAACATTCATATTCCATTTCTGCATCCTTTAATAATCACAAAATAAAGGATTACATCGACAACCACGTTCATTACTGCTGTAATGCTTTTGTAAAATGCACGCACATTTCATTTAGAAATCCTTGAACGTGTATCAGCGACACGTGATCAAAATGTAGCAAACACGTTATGTTGCACTATGTTGCAAAACACACTATGTTGTGTATCAGCCCAAAAAAACAGGCTGGAACCCTACACAAACGGAGCTCGGGGGATGTTCGGGCTCTCACCCTCTCAAATCCCTCCACGCATAATGAGATGAATCTATTAGCATAAGCCAATTGCTCCTAAATGGAGTGCTAAAGAAGGCAATAGGACGTTAGGCAGTTAACAACCGACTTCCTAATTGTACAAGTGAAAAGATAGTAGGATTAAGTGTGTGTTTATTCTCAGCACTCCATTAACACTTTCTCCCGAGAGAATTAAACCCCAGTGAGGCTGACCTTTCACATTCACATCTAGGCAAAGCAAGCCCCAGGCTTAAAGCAGCTCCGACTACACACACTCAAATGAGCGGACGTGTATTTGCTGGTGCTATTAAAACACCTCGGTACAACGTTTCGCTAACGCACGCATAATCTGCATTCTCCTACTGAGGAGCTCAGCTGTTAAGCTTCCGCATCGAAGGATGCGAGTTCAAATCTGTTTGTAAACATGAAATGCTCTGGGATTGGATTATTAATGGATTGTAAATGGATAAAAGCGTCTGGCAAATAAATGAATGACAAGGTGGCATCTCTGCTCACCTGTCAATCCAGAAAGCTCCCAGTCTTCCACAGCTTACAAGATTTAGGGACATGTTTTTGAAGGAAAGATTGAAAGAAGGAGCTGTACTTGTTGAGATTTTGACTCAAAATGCCTAGCTTGGATAAACTTCTGACATAACTGTTGACTATACCTTTAACTAAAGAGAAAGAACAACCAACCAGAAAAAAACCTTTGTTTCCTGGACACGGTCATCCCACAAAAATGACAGAAAGCAACAACAAAGAAGTGCTGAAACATGCCTATAGGCTTCTTCTCATCAATACACTCGTGGACTCATTTAGTAAACTCTCATATGACCAGATCTGATCAGAAATTCTAGGGGTTAAAACTGACATACAAATCAGGATTGATAAGTGAATGAGTTTAAGTAAGTACACTGAATAAATTTAAAATAACAAATAAGTTTAAGTAGCTACATTGAAGTATATTGAAGTAATTTAAAATACATCAAAGTTGAAATAAATAAGTATATTTAGTATAAATACACAGGTGATTATAGAAAATCGCGCGCTCTGATTGGTCGAGAA
>JAOTRR010000002.1:1212858-1229220 GCA_028570945.1 Gogo arcuatus
ACAATTTGGCCCTTGTCAAAGTCGCTCAGATCCTTACGCTTGCCAATTTTTCCTGCTTCCAACACATCAACTTCGAGAACTAACCGTTCACTTGCTGCCTAATATATCCCACCCCATGACCAGTGCCATTGTAGCAAGATACTCAATGTTATTCACTTCACCTGTCAGTGGTTTTAACATTATGACTGATCGGTGTATATTTTATAAATATTTTCTATTGGTTCTGTACAATTTTCCATACATTTTCCACAACTTATACATCATTGTGACTAATGGGCTGAATCACCAAGAGAGGGTCTTATCTGTATTTCAAGCCTTGGCTTGTTCAATTCTGACCAATCTGCCTTCTGTGTGTGCACGAGGTGCATCATTTTCAGCAGGTATAACCAACTACACACACACACACACACACACTAAAATTTGTCAAAGTTACTGACCTCAGAATCCATTCCTTGCATTTCGTTCTTTTCCAGCTGAAATTGCACAAAATCGTCGATGACGTGGAACAGCTCGGGCGAGACGGCTTTGAAGTACTTGTGGTAGTCGTATTTGACGGCAAGTGAAGCGAATATGGTGTTGTTGACGAGTGCAGAGCGCAGATCGGTCAGGACGCCGGGAGAGTGCTGCCGCGGGTCTTCATAAAGGTGCTTTGTTATGAGGTAGTCTAAAATTGCATCACCCAGGAACTCCAGCCGCTGGTAACAATCTGCAGTCACACGGAGGAGACACACACGAGTAAATCGCAAAGCTATGAGAATTTGTATGACCTGGCAAATGAAGCTGCGCTTATATTTTACACAGAGCGCTATTCATTTCCTGTACGTATTGCAACGCAAATAAGATTTAGGCTAATGAGGCTAATGTGCCTAAGTAGTAAGGTAAGCTTATAGCCATCGCTTTGGCATCATGTAAATTTGCATCAGAAACGGATAAGCGGTATGACCTAAATATGGAATTGATTTGGATGATCATATACTGTAGACCCAATTTAATCATATATTTATTTTCAGTTCAAAATGAGGTTCTGTGAGGAAAGGCATGTAATGATTTGTTTTCTATTGGTTCACAAGACCCGAGCTCATAAATTCACAAATCCAACGTTTAATTTTTATTACGTTTTACTTATTAACTCTGTTTTATCCTGTTTTTAGACACTCGCCTGTGATGGTGTTATAATGATACGAGGCATGTGTGAAGGCCTGCAGGAGGTAGGCCTTGTTTTTGAACACATAGTTGATTTTCTTCTCGAAGTTCTCAAAACCCGAGATCAAGTGGTCGAGAGTGCGCTGGGCATCTGGGTGCTCAAACATGCAGCGTGCTGGGATCTGTAGCCAGCCGTACTCGTCTTCTCCATCGCTTTCTCCGCTGGTGTCATCGCCATAGTCATCTCCACCATCTATCGTCCTCTTGATCCTCTTCTTCACAGGCAGCACCTTGAGGCCGAGCGAGCAGAGGAACATCTGGGCGGCTCTCTCCCCACAACTGGTCAGGTAGCAGCCGAGCAGGGCCTCCACGCAGTCAGCGATGCTCTTGTCTGCGATGCACTGCTCTGTGTGCAGGTCATATGAGATGCACTGCTTGGCCGTTTGAGCTCCGCAGCTCTCCTCAGCCGGGTTCCAAAAACCCACTACAAACTCGTCCTCTTCAGCCGCCTTGCTCGGGTCCAGGTAGCACATGGCGTCCCAGGAACTGTAGTCAAAGTCGTCGTGGTTGCCATCTGAAGTGAACATAGGCTTCTTGGGTGCTTTCCAATCACAGCTAGGTTCAGAAGGGAAGACACCGAGGGGGAACTTCTTCCCAAAGGCGCCAGAGCCGATTAGCATGGTGTCGATGAACTTGATGTGCTCGTGGTAGTACTCCAAGTCATCCTCGACATTCACCTCATCCTTGGGTTCCTTCCACATCAGGTCCTCATCATCATCCACATCATCCTCATCGTCAAAGTCGTCCTTGGTGGCCTTTCCGTTGGCCATGTCTTCTTTTGCCTAAAATGGATTTACGGAAAAACAAACAAGAATTAAAGGGGTAATTTCTGGAAGAAAGTCATTGAGTGGAATATCCCTTTTAACAGGCCAACGACTCTGCAAAATAGCACTCAACAACAACATTCACAGAAAGGGATTTGCAATGATTACAGTTAGCGTTTTGGTTAAAACACTGTATTAAATAAACCCAGGAGAGTTTTAAATGTTCAGGCAGAGCCTGGCTGTCCCACTCGATGAGTCATCAGCTCGAACGCAATCCAATAGCTGACATGCATCCTGAATATCATCTTTACAGCATTAGAACACCATAAAGTTGACCATGTGGGAAAGATTCTGATGAATATTCATTAAAATCTTAACAGCCCTGACATCTAATATTGTAATAATATGGAGAGTTGACGCTGAGAATGAGTCAGCTTCAGGCAAAACCAGCATAATCCTAGCCGACACATGAACAGCCTAAACCACACAGAGCGACCCAAAACACACAAGCCAGCTCCAAAACGCCCACTCAAAAGCGTGGGTGAATGTTTGACATTTTCCTACTGATTTCTGATGAATGCGTTTTTCTTCCTTTTCACTCTTTTTTGTTTTTTTTTTCAAGGCACACTGATTAATAACACATGTTCAAAACTCAACTATAACATGTAATACATGCTTGAAACTAACTGCTTCATCATGATTTGATCACGTTCTTTTAAAACATAAATAAATCATCTGTTAATTCCAGATCTTCCCCTTTTATCCAGCTACATTATGTACTTACACAGAAATTTATTGACCACTCATGCAGCACACCGCCAGGCATCTTTAACTGGCTCTATTAAAGGTGCGTGTTAAATTGCGTGTTAAATGTCTCACTAAGGCTGCCTGATCTACAACACAACACAGAGGAGGAAATAAAAGTCTGTCCTCGAAGCATGCCAGGAAGGATGAACGCGCCCCCTGGTGGCAGATAGAGAACATTCCACTCCCAAATAAAGCCAAGATGTTCTTAATAGCCCAAAGCGGACCCATGAAACCAGCTGGGTAATTGCGCATGAAGATGCATGTTGATACGGCGTTAAGTGAAGCTTGCAGCGCAAAACAAACATCGGCGGGAGCTGGGGGAGACCGACCTCATCCGAGTCCCACTTGTCAGTGGTGCTCTTGTCCTGGTTCACAACGTAGCCTGGGGGAAGCCAGTTCACTGGCGGATCGAAGATAGACACCACCATCCGACTGGGCAGACCTTTCTTCTTCCCCAGGCGGTACAGGTTACAGTTACTGACCTAGAAAACAACAAGGGAAATATTGTTTTTTCATTTCATGTTTAGATATAAAAAGTCAGGAAGGCAGTATTCTCAGTTTTCCTAAATAAATGCTCAGATGTGTAATTTAGACACAGTTGGCTACTTCAGCACCCCACATAATCTAAGCCTAATTTAAAAAATGTGCTACTATTTAATAAAAAAAACTGTATAATCATCAATATAGTGATGTTTATTTAACCTTTACGGAAGGAGTCTCCAATGTCAGCGCTTTGTAACATCACACAATGGTTTAGCGGCTTGGTGGATAGACTGGATGGTGGCGATTTCACGTTGCCAAAGATTTTGTGCGACAGTTCATGAGTTTAAGAGTTTGTACTAATAGGAAAAAATTGGAAAAGCAAATAAATGACGAGAGAATAAATGAGAAATATTCGGTATCCAGTATTTGGCTCAGTGCTCGCTGAAATTATTATTTCGGTGCTCCAACAGTTATTTTTGTATTAAGGTCAAGATCTTTCGTTTTCGCATCCAAAGGCTGCTAACTTTAGAGAAAATTATTAAGATGCATAATTATGGATATCATTCCACTCCCCTTCACTGTCTAATACTAGGAACAAAAAAATATTAAGAAAGCTCTTTTTTTTTTAAAATTCCACTTTTATAAGCAAATTCATTTCAACTCTTGCCGAGAAAAAACACTAAGCAGAACGGGGTAGAGAAAGTTTTTCCCTAATTTCTGGAGCTGAGGTGAAATTAGAAGTTGATGCCTTCATGAGAAGCTATCTGCTTGTATTTGGCGTCTTTTTATATATTTTAGAAAATAACAACGGAAATCACAATGGCACTGTGGTCCAAGAGTGCTTTCCTCCCTGAACCAGAAATCTGGCTTCCCAGATAACATTACACCATAAAGAAAACAGGTGTCTCAGGGAGAGAGCTGAACCGATGAAATTCCTTGGAGTTCAATTAATCATGACCAGCACACAACCTACCTTCTTGCTCCTCATGTACGAGAGCCGTCCCTCGTGGGCATCAGGATAAGTGCAGAACAGGTAGGTGGTGATGGCGTGTTTGAGGAAAGAGTCACCCAACATCTCCAAACGCTCCAGATTAAACCCATCGCTGGCGTTGGAGAGGGTCAGGGCTTGCAGGATGAGTCCGGGGTTCGGGCCCAGAGCTTTCACACAGTCCCCAGGTAGCGCTACGGTCTCGGGTGCTGAAGACGACGACGCTGTTGAAGGTGCTTCGGTGCTGGTTGGCATTCCACAAGCGAGCCAACGCTCTGAGGTAGGTTTCTTCACACGTGCATCGTGGAAATCTGATTTTTCATCTGGGTTACATTCATGGCCGTCCTGGGGCTCGCCGCTCGGAACTGAGGTAGTGGTTTGTGTCGATACGTCACTCGCTAGCTGGCAGTTTAGGCAAACATTATGGCCATTGCTGAGGTTCCTGGAGCATTCACACACGCTCCTGTGTTCTTCTGATAGCTGGGCTCCGCACATTTCTAGCTTTATATCTAGTGCTTTGCAGTTCTCCTTTGAGACAGTGCCCTCTATGGGCTCGGATGAGCCTGTGCTGAGGTCCTCCTGGGCAGTGTGATCTAGGGCTGCTGAGCTTGCAGCGTGCTTACAGTGATCATCCTCTCCATCGTCATCGTCATCCTCGGTGCAGGTGCTGGGACAGGAAATGAATGACTTGCTGTCGATGGATTTCTTCCATCCAAAGTCTAGATTGGAATACCTGCAGAAAACCAGGCACGTACAGAAATGTATGAGATTTCCTTAAACACGAATGTTCAGCAGTTTCGCTCAACAAATCATGTTTTTGTTTATTCCACCCTTGGCTCAGTGTTTAGATTCCGGTAGGTCTGAAATCATTAATCGATAATGTTGAGAATTAAAACTAACAGAAATCATATCCTAGATATTAGGAAAAAAATTTAAATGAGGTTAAATGGACAGAAGAATTAATACGATGGATTTGTTTTATTATCTTGAGAATATGAACACTGCAGCTGTACCTAATGTTAGTTTTCTATCTTAACCAGTGATGGACTGTGTGTTTTTTTTACCTTTTAAAGTACTACAGTTACTGTTTGGAAACAGAGAGAGAAGCAGAACTGCAAACAAAATCTCTACCGCCGTCAGTGAAAGCAATGTTGCTTCTTGTCAATCATCCATACACTTCATTGTGGAACATCAGGGCCTTTTTATTGCACAACATGCTAAACACACGGGACAGCTATGTACGCTCAAACAATCGGCCTCATTTACCAAACTGGATATGAACTAATTTATTCTGAAGTTATTCTAGGAGCATTTACACAATAAATGTGGTTTCCATGAAAATCCAGTTAGTTCGAAAAATGTTTGTATTTTACGAGAGCTTCCTGAGTTGGTGTAAATTCATATAAAACATATAAGGAGACTAATGACAACCATGACTTATTGGCTTCAAGTCACTTATTTACAGTAGAGGACACTAATTTAATTTAAAAATCATGCTAATAACTTATCAAATGAAAATAAATAAGACTAGCTATTCAATTTGGAAAAAACAAATGGCGTCCTATAAAAGGAGGAAGAGGATATCCGTGGTAGCTGACGGGTTACAATGACTGAAATTTAGCACACAGTGCTTTTATGAGGCGCTCTTTTACTGTTTATACGTTCACTCTCTATTCTTCTGATCGGCATTTCTCAACACCCGCGTATGCAGAAAAATCAGCATTACCGAAGATTTTGTAAACGAATCTTTTGCTGTTTGGCACACAAAAACATTTACACAATTAAATCTCCAATGCAAAGGAAGCCAGATGGATTACTTCCTCTAATGTTTATGTACTATGTGTGGATCATAGTTCTCTCAAATATTGCACAGTTCTGAGATCTGCAGGTGTTGTACTGACCTGAAGCCAGGTGGCAGGCTCTGAGCCCCCACTCCGGCGTCGATGGCCGTCTGAGCCCGAAGTTCCTCGGCTGTCAGGAGGCAGTGTAGCCTGTAGAGGATGCTGGGAAGGCACACGGCTTTTCTCCACAGAGAAGCAGGGATTGGGTGAATGGCACACAGTTCAGGAACTAAAATCTGAAAAGATGATAAGTTTTTATTATTCATTCATTCACAGTATTAGTGTGTATAATTAAGCAGGAAACATCCCACCAGTTCTTTAAAACTAACCCTGTTCAGATTAATACCTGTTTGTTTTGCAGGCTCTCCCACTTGGCCTTCCTCTTCTCTGCACTGCTGAGAGGGAGTGCTTTACCTTTTTGATTCAGGTGCCGAGGGGTTAAGAGATTCAGTCTGAGAAACAAACAAACGCACACACTCTTTAATGGAGTTCCCTAATGCAATAAGAGGAATTCATTTTCCGGGCTTGATGTCCCACCTGGAGGATGTGTGGTCCACGTCTAAAAGTGGCTGGTTGACGTTGGACAAGTCCAGGTTGTACTTGGTTTTGTAGTACTCTGCAAACGTCTCATACTCTGGGGAGGGGAATTTACTGAGAGGCGTGAGGTCCGTGTATACGTCAGCTACGTAGAAACGATGCGGCTGGTCAAAATTACGATACCTGAGAGAGATTTTTTTCAAAATTAGATGGTAACATATTAAACAGCAGCTTAAGGATTCACCAGTTTGAATATGTACAATACAGTCAAACCAATTGAATCTTCCCCCAGATGTAAAGGAGGCGTGGCCTTTGTGCCCGTCAGTCTCAGTGAAGGAGGCGTGGCCTTTGTGCCCATCAGTCTCAGTGAAGGAGGCGTGTCTTCACCATGCTTATCAGTTTCAGTAAAGTGGGTGAGGCCTGTGCATCTGCCAGTCTCAGAGAAAGAGGCGTGTCCTTTGGCAGTTCTAGTAAAAAAGGTGTGGCTTCCCACTTCTCAGAGCTAATACTGAAGTTTTTAAAGTGTTTTTTCTACAATACTCTTACATCCTGCTGCACTGAAATGGCTCTACAGTCTGTAATAAATCACTGAATGCTTTTAAGGTCTCTTTTATACATCAAATCACTGATCACGTATAAAAATGCTTCATCGCAGAGGAGTACGTCTTCATCGAGCAACTAAAGTGAACTCTTTTTGCCTACCTTGGAATGATGACAGCATCCTGGTAGTCCTCCAGTCTGAAAGTAAATGGGTTCTGCTTCGTGTACTGAGTATTCGGAATGCCAATTCGTGCTTCAGATTTCTCAATATCCTCCATGAACTTGAAATCCATATCTAAAGTACTGGAATCTCCAACTGGAAAAAGGTTTAGATTCAGACAAAGAAAAAGAATTCCTTGATTAATAACCACTGTCTTATCAAATCCTCCCCTTCTCTCAAGTTCACATTCCTGGTGAGAAAAAAAAGCCAGAAAAAAAAAATGGTGTGGAGAGGAAGTGCACTCACCCACGTTGAGAGGCAGAACGCAGTAGGCCGAGTCGGCCTCTGTGGGCCTGAACTCCAGTGCAGGTTTCTCCAGGCGGAGGATGTGAGAGAAGATGTACTGGTGCAGGCGAGTGATGAGCTCCAGCTGGGACGAGCTCAGAGTGAAGCCCGACTTCAGCAGCTCTATGGAGATGGTCACTTCACCGGAGCGGGTATACACAGGGAAATGAGGGATCTGGAATGTACAAGAAATAAATAAGTAAAAGTAATGTAAAGTGTAAAAGAGATCCTAGCTAGAAAATCACTTTCCTAAAAACTACAGTTCACCAAGTTCAAGAACTGCATCAGTGTTTTACTGCAATCTCACCGCTACAGCAGTGACTTTCTTGGACATTTTATTCTCATTTAAATCCCCAAACTCTAAAACTGCAAAGAGTGCAGATTTTAAAGAGTGCACGTACACGAGGTATTGGTTTAGCTGTGAGAATGCCGAAGCATCTGGTGGTGTCTTCAGGAGGGTATAGCTTTCTCCGGCGGAAGTTGAGCTCGTCTGGAAGGGGTGTGGTCAGAACCATCCCAATCACGTACAGGTAATAAGACTGCTCTGGCACAGGGTAACTGCCTCGGAGGCATTCTGGGATCTGAACAAACAAGCACGCACGCAAACCTAAATGTTCAAAATGACATTCAAGCTTTCATTCCAAAGTAATCAAAACAGTAATGTTTAAATGTTTATCAGGACCAGGATTACATAGATACAGTAGGTGTTTGGATCAAACTTGCTAACACAGCACAACAGTCATGGTTATTCATTTATAAATGTACAAAACAGGACTGATGTGGACTAGAAATCGACGGTTTTTATCCTCATGACATCTTATTTCAGTAAACTTTTGGCGCACTCACGGCTTTGGGGTAGCACTGTCTCCTCTTAGTGGAGCCTGGCCTGCCTGGAACGTTGGTTTCCTCTTCATCATGCAAATCCAGCTCCTCTTCATATTTCACCGTTTCTTTTCCCACTGGCATTAAGTGATCATCCAGCTCGCCTGTAGCCAGACAGACAGAGACAAAGAGAGAGAGAGAGGATTAACAAATGAAGGTTCTCACTCACCAGCTGCAGGAAGACTGTGGAAAAATGTGCATACCTATTTTATGAAGTTTCTCACAACACATAAGTGCAACAGCCTTCTCTGCAAGCCTCGCGCAGGGCATTGGGGGCCCCTACAACAACACATAAATCATAAGCACAAAGCTTTTCTTTAAGCCGTTATCATTAAGTTATATCTTGGTTAGAAAGTGCCTAAGGTTTAAAAAAAAAAAAATTTTTTTTAAAGAAAAAAAAAAAAAAAGACTTAAGCTTAAAGCTCTTACAGCCAGCCCTCACAGCCGCCCACGCAGCTCAGAGCTAATGACGACATAAGAACATATTAATCTTCAGTCCAGGTATTGAATTTCATTTTACTAAATATCTAAGGTGCTTCAGATGAAACATCTTAAACATAATACTCAGCACAAGGAGTTCATTGATCACAGCACATGACAGAAACTAACAAAAACAGAGCTAAATAAAATGTTCCATGATGTCACTGATTGCTTAATACTAAGTGTGTTTGGTATTTCGGTATCGGTATTGGTATCAACCAGTATGAAAAAAACGTACTCGCTCTGAAAAAAAAAATTTGTATCAGTGCATTCCTACTTCAAATAAAAATAAAGAAATGGAACTTACAGTAATGGGCTCTCTGAGGGGTGAGTTGATTGGCAGAAAGAGTGTGGACTGGTACACACCCGTTTTCAGCTCTGCAGTCTTACACTTGGGTGCCAGATGCGTGAAAGGGTCACTAGGAAGCCTTGCACAATATCTGCACAACAAAAGCCCCATGCATTAATATTTAACCAAGTGCATGCTACATGAGCGCAGACTTATCTATTATAATACAGTTTGTTTTCCAATTTTTGGTGTAAGCACTTAGGGAGCAATGTGAGCACTGGTGGGAACTTTCAGTCATACTGACCGGTTAACATGGCCGATAGCCGTGTTGATGGTGACTCTGGGGCCTCCGTCGTCAGAGCGCAGAGAGTATGGAGGGAGGATGTTGTCATCATCCAGTATGGACTCCACCTCATACTCGTTACACTCTGTTGACTTGGAACACTTGTTCCTGAGAATCTAAAGTCCAAATAAAAAACATCATTAACTAAACGCCTTTAAAACAACCTCACATAAAGAGATATGTCTCGTCTAAACTGCTGACCTTCTCAATGGCCTTGTAAGTCTTGAGGTCCTCTTCGAACGCCTTTGTGCGTTCGCTGTCGGCCAGCATGATGTAATTGGAGACAGGAGCACGCGCCCGGCCTTTGGATTGCACGTAGGACCGATACTCTGTGGGCAAGTCGAACCGGACCACCAGATTGCACTTTGGGATATCCACGCCTTCCTCTACGATGCTGGTGGCGATTAGCAAGTTAGTTTCATGTGCCCGGAATTTCCTCAACACCTGAAGAAAGCAGGAGGAGATGTTCAAGTTTGGCTAACCGAGGAAGAAACTATACAAGAGGAAAGGAATGCAAAATTTAACGTTTACTCACTTCCTCTTGTTTTCTGAACTCCACCTCCATCTGCTTGTTGCGTGGCTGGTTCTTGCCGATGCTGTGGCCGGTGATGAAGTTGCTGCTAATGTAGGCCAGCTCCGGATCCTGCTTCCCTGCCTCCTTTATAAGCCTGTGTTTCACAGAAAAACTCATAAGGAAATATAAGGCACATATGACATCAGTGGTGTCAGTAAGGTTATACAGAAATTACAAAGAAAAGTACAAGAACATGGCATGCGTCTATTACATTTTCATTTTAAACCCATTCCCATTTTATCATTCAGAATCATGTTAGTTTGTAGCTAAACTCACAATTGCTCAGCTGAGAAAATTAACAGTTTTTGTGCCAATATTTAAAAACATTCTTAGCACGTTGTATTCTAAATACCTGTCTAATGAAAGCACACAGCCTAATATAATAACAACGCAGCACAAACCTATTTAAAACGACCGCCGTGTAACGCCTTTCCACGAAGATGATGCCGCAGAGAATGTTGGTAAAGGGCGAGGGGAAGTTGGCCTCTGCCTTTTCCTTCACCTCGACCTCCTCATCCTCGTCTTCATCCTCAGAGTCGCTCCACGAGACGTAGTTGTCCTGATTGCGGTTGTTGTACCACTCGACGCTCTCAAACTGCTGCCTCTCAAAGGGTTTATACTCGTGCAGGATCTCTAGCAGCTTGATCACTTTAGGCGTGACGAACTTGAGGTCGAGCGACGCCGGGGAGAAGTGCTCCTCACATAGAGCGTGCAGTTTCCTCAGGATGGTGTCGGCAAAGAGCAGGAACTTGCGGTTCAGCTCTGCCTGCTCATGCTTGATGTACTTCTGCAGCTCGCGCACCATGATGCCGGCAGCTTTATCTGCACACCAGGGGCCGAGCACGGTCAGAACGGCCCTGCAGTCACTCAGAACCTACAGGAGCAAAACAAGTACCAGGGATGAAGATTCATCACAAGGCACATGTATACGAGTCCGAGGTGCTGCCTCCAGCAAAGTGTTCTGAAACAAGTTTAAAGGCCTTTACACAATGGATACGACATGAAACTGAGATGTAAAAAAATCGTAAAATTTGTGTGTGAAATTTTCGCAAACAGAGTATACACATGGAGTCTGATGCTTCTTCTTTCAGCTGCTCCCATTAGGGGTCACCATAGCAGATCATCCGGATCCGCATACTTGATTTGGCATAGGTTTTACACTGGATGCCCTTCCTGACACAATCCTCCCCAATCTATCCGGGCTTGGGACCAGCACAAAGTATGCACTGGGTTGTGCAACCCCAGTTATTGGGAGTCGGATGCAAATTTTGTAATATTTTGCATTCTATTTCATGCTTGTTTCACACTGGTTTCACGTTGTGAAGGTAAATAGTGTCTTGAGTGAACGATGGAGTCGTCTAGTACTGATGAAGACAACTGTAGACATGTTCTCAAGAAAGACACACCCATTGTTGGAACAGAGATGACAACAGAAAGAGTTTCATAATCTTGTTGAAGAGTTGAAACTGACAGACAGGATGTTGGGCAACAAGAAAGAAAGCAACACTCAAGGTGTTGGGTGTTCACAGGCAAAATATATTACAACTAAGGCTAACGTAGCAGCTAATGTTGAGGCCATTTTGTTGGCTTTTTTTCAGCTTGCTGTTCTATTGTATGACACCAATGGAACCCAGTGGAACCCTCATTTGATCGGTCAGGAAATCATGTTCGCATGCGAAATTTCGCAACAAACAAGATGGATCCGAATTTATTTTTTTCATTGTATCGAATTTCGTTCTTGGTGTGTAAAGACTAATAACACCACATGTATTTAACAACCTGTGTGATTTTGTGCGAATGTGTCATCTGAAAATTTGGACTTGATGTACAAGGGACTTTAAACTAAAATGAAAAATAAAATTAAATAAATAAAAGTTGGGTTTTTTAAAAAAAAAAAAAAAAAACCCAAGTGGAAGCTCAGACATTTTTTTAAAAGCCCAAAGAAATTTCATCTGAGGTGGAAGAGTTGGAGATTAGACTTAATAAATGGAGATGGAAAAAGCATTCTGAATAATGATGTAGTAAGTAGAATCATCTCTCACTACGTCCAAGAGCACAAAGAACACATTATGTGATAGTATATCAATAACAAGTTCTCTATATTACAGTACACATAATGTATTGCCAACACATTAATCCTAATCACAATAACAAGCAGCTAAGCTCAAGATCAGGCACTTAAAATATTGGCAAGAGGTTGTTCCCTTTTCTGTGCCTGAATCTCAATGGCTGTTTTTGAGCATGTAGTGCACTACACAGATTATATAACTGCATGGTATACCCCATGTAGTGAGCATACACAGTGAACAGAAGGCCATTTGAGATTTGGCTTAAATAGAAGATGACCAATTTTACAAATCTGAAGCTCTAGATTCTATGGAAAAATATAATGTTGCCTTTTGAAAAGATTTAAAAATTAAAACTGTCATTTGCGGCCAGTAAATAAAATCCTTTCTAGCAAGAAATATTATCTTTGACTATTTCATTCAACTAGTCAATGGCCTGCACTATTTCTCTCTCCACCCACATTTCCCTGTTCTTGAATCTTGGTGCTTAGGCAAGACAGGGAACCAGATTCAGCACCGGTTTGTAGGTCCCATTCAGCCTTTTTTGCCAATGGAAATAAAGACAAGACACACGTGTTTAAAATGAGAAAGAGAACCTGTTTGGAGATGTAGGTGGGGTCTCGGTCCTCCCGATGTGCAGATAAGTTGTAGTCACTGAGGAAATGAAGAGCGTCATCCAGCTCGTTTAGAAGCCTCTCAGACAGGCCACTGTTATCCTGGTAAGGGCCGCAGTCCAGCACCACCTCTCGAGGCTGGGTCGCATACCTGTTATAAATAATAAGGCAAAAAAAGTGAAGGATGTGTGGCATCTGTGCATCAGGCCCAGTGAAGGAGGCATGGCCTCTGTGCCCATAAGTCTCAGTGAATGTACCATAGCCACCCGTTTATCAAACTTGTACCTAATTTTGAGCGAAACTGAATTGTTTTCACTTCACTATACACTTTAAAAAACTTGTGTTGTATCGAATCGCTGGCGATTTTACATGCATCTTTTATACATCAGACTGTTGATGTACATCAGGAGGACACATTCACAGCTCTAACATGAGTAAGTGGCCGACTGTGTGAATAACCGCACCTGTCCAGTACAACAAGATCGGTGGCAGTTTCAGCACTGCTCTTGAGGATCTTCTCCAGGTTCTGGATCTTCTCCTCCAGTTCAGATGGGTCACATTTCCCATTTAGAATGGAAGCGGTCAGACCTAGTATACGTGGGCAGCCTGGACTGTCCTCACATTTCTAAGAGTGTATGGAGAAAAGCTTTAAAATCAGCACAGAACACATCAGGGGGCAAATATTACACCCAAGTGAAAACATTATCATATAATAATACACAAACTCCAATGTCATACACTTTGAAACTTCAGTCAACCACATGAAGTAAATGCATTCTTATTAAACCATGCTGCCTGACTGACATCTTTTTACCATCTCTCCAGTGCACGATGACACTTTTATTCACGTCTCTCTGTACGAGGGCAGACATGATTCTCAAGTTAATGCTCTGTAATTTTACCTTCATTATGTCCCGATACGGATGGTCCGTGATTGCAAGGTGGCACTCATCGAAAATGACCAGGTTGATCTGTGATAGTGGCAAGACCCCGAACCTCAGCATGTGCAGGAAGATGTTACACGTCATAACGAGCACCTGCGAGAGAACGAGGAGATAAAAGGATGGTGTCCGGCCAAGATTACAACATGCCAGGCAGTGGGCAGATCAGGTCTGCTTATGGCACAGAGAAACTCATTAATGTTTTAAAGTGGCCGAAAACTTTTCTCCACGTGAGTCAAGCTATTCAAACCAGCACAATCACTGGACCACGATCACTAACCTCATACTTGAAAGAACCTCATTACACAGAAGTAGCACTCTCAGAGTGAGCCACATATCTCACACTATCAGCTGGATTAATAACAAACTAAAAAAGGAAATTTTACTTGTCTGTGCTCTTTCTATAACCGCACTGACAAACTGAATTCGATCGGCATGAGAGCGAGTATAAAAGCTTTCTGTTATACAAGGGGCGGGCCATTTGTCATTAAAAAAAAAAAAATCATATCACTGTACTTTTCTATAATACATAGTATACAGTAAAAAAAATCATCATTTAAAAAATTCAAAACTATAGAAAATGTTATCATCAAATCAGCAGCTTCCAGAGTAGATAAGTTAGATAAATAGAGCGATACCCACGATATCTCAGAAAACTGACAACATATCACAATATCCATCATTGTTGTCAGATCACCCAGCCCTATGTTACACTGTGTATAAGAACAATGACAACGAATCGAATTAAATCACACCTGATTTTCCTTTATCTCTTCATTCCAAGTGTCCTCTGTCCATGACGCCGAGTTCTCTATATATTCCCCAACCCGAAGATCCGAATGGGTTCTCACAGTGGAGGCTTGCTGAACCACAGATGAAGCTACAACCGAAGAAAATTCGTTAATAAATTCGTTAAAAGACAGGGCGCAGAGTAGACCTAGAGTCGGCCTGAATCTGATTCAGTGTGTATGGGAATGCAGTGGTGACTATAGGGATGAAACATTTACCAGTTTCATGGTAAGCCACAGTAAAATTCCAGACTGTTAGCATTTGTTTCAAATTTTAATCAGCATTAAAACCGCTGTTTGAAAATAGTCGATAAATTAATTGATAGAAAAATGGTCATTAGCGGAAGCCCTAAGATTATTTTAATATTTATCCAAACAAAACTTGCATCGTGCTGCTAATTATATTTGTAGTTTTCAATATAAAAGGTGGTGAAATGATTTCAGTACTTTTTGAACATTTTTAGCACATTTTAACAATACTGCGATAATACTGATAATCGTGATAATTTTGGTCACTATGATCGTGATATTAAATTTTCATACTCTAGGTGGCTACAGATCTGCATCTCCCTGTAGCACTTTCAGACACAGCATAACATTTCTGCTTGCTTCTACTGGTTGAAAATTCATCCACGTTGCTTTTCTCAATCGACGCGCCGTTTACAGTATAGGGGCCTTTACACACCAGATACAACATGAAATTGCGATGCAAAAATGCAAAGAAATTCGTGTGTGAAATTTAGCACGTTGGTTTCCGATTAAACAGTAACTGAGCGTAAGTAAAGTGAACGCACCCAAGGAGACAGTGAAGATTTCATTGGTCAACATCATTCTACTGTTTGGTGAATTCTGACAGAGTCGTATCACCAAAATCTGAGAGAGCGTGCAGAAATCTGTGAGCAGAAGATTCACGAGCGTACAAAGCAGTCTGAGTGTGAGCAGGGGCTATTTGAGAGAGAGAGGGGGGAAAACACAGCAAAATCTGAAGGTAAGATGAATAAATACTCCCGGACGTGAGTGATGCCAGCACATAGCGGAGGCTCGCTGCTACATTCAAGGCTGTTTTACCGGCTGTCTCCTACATCACCATGTGACCTGTTCTGCAAAACATGATTGGTTGTTGCATTTATTCGCGTTGCGAAGGCTCAGAAAAATCAGCCAGCCTCGGTGCAAAAAAAATTGTCGCTTTTTTTCACTGCGTAATATTCGCGTTCTGTGTGAAATTACTCATGACAAAAACATCAGTTCGAAAAAATATATATATCGATGTGCGAATTAACCGCACCAAAAAAAAACAAAAAAACAAACCCACCCCCGGTGTGTAAAGGCCTTAAGAGTGCATACGCAGAGTGCGCAGTATATAGCAGCACACTGATAAGTGCACATACATTTAAACCAAAACCTCCTGCTTTGTGAAAACAGATTTGCGATGGCTTGGTAAAGGTAATAGCTAGTTTAATGACACCTGTTAAGCAACATTTTCTTTGGCCATTCTTTTATTTAGTTAATATTCTTTTTACAATTTATTAGTTATTGTATTCACAACACAGAATAATCTACACAATAAGCTACACTCACTCACTCACTTTCTATGCCGCTTATTCATTACGGGTGGCGGAGAAGCTGGAGCCAATCCCAGCCAACTTCAGGCGAGAGGCGGGATACATCCTGGACGGGCCGCCAATCCATCGCAGGACCAACACAGAGAGACAGACAA
>JAOTRR010000002.1:1243024-1254216 GCA_028570945.1 Gogo arcuatus
GGCACGCCGCAATACAGATGCGAGTAGGGAGTCAAACTCTCGCGGTTACCAGAGGGCTGGGCCCACACTGTAACCCTAGCTACGTAATAGGCGAGAGGCCGAGGGCTACTGAAACGGAGATCGGCGCCACCCGATGTGCCTTAATGGCCTTTGTCATGTTACCCAGAAACCAAAAAGTGTAAAGAAGAGCTTTAGTGCTGACACTGGAGACTCCTTCCAAAAAATGCTACATAAACATCTCCTCACCATATCAACTATTATACACATTTCTTAATCTGTATCCGAGCCCCTGTGTGTGTTGTTACTATAGAAGCGATAACGTATTAGAACGAGTTCATGAATATAAACCTGTTTTTTGTCTTGCAGTTGAAACTACAACATCTCAGAGCTGATGTTAGAGAAAATTAAAATCAACACCTTCTGCCCAATCAGAATCTAACAAACATCATAGCTAAATTATATATGATTAATCATACAGCTGGACCATATGATGAATTAAACAAAATGTTCAGCTGGATAAATTTCTTTTCCCAACCATTCTTGGTAATGGACTCAGATTTTGTAACCCTACTGTACTTGATATTTTAAATCACATCTTAACTTTCATTAAAAAGCACTGATGTAGGATCTAAATAACAGTAGGATTCTGATACTGAGAGGGAAAATCATCCAAAATGCAAAGACCTGATCCATTTACTGAGAAAGAGAGTTTCTACTGAAACACTTTAATCTCCTCAGCTCAGCTATTTAATATTTAATCAGAGTGTGTGTAGGTGTGTGTGTGTCAGAAAATCACGAGCCATGCAGTGAAAAGTGATATAATTTCCTCCAGGCTGAGAAAACTTCAAAAACATCCTCCTAGGTCCAGTGAGATACTACGAATGTAGCTTAAAATCAAGTAACGCAATGAACCATATCCAGCGAGGTTCTAGCCTTCCATAAACATGAGATAAAGTCATTCTTGCTCTTATTATTTCCTGATAATCCAGTGTGTATTCACAATATCCTGCCTGTCCTCATTATATGACCCTAATTACGTACGGTAATCACCTTTTCCTGCGCACTGTCAGAGTCAGTAAGCGCAGGTTGCGAGGGCGCAGGCTGCAGAGGAGTCACGCTGAGCGACAGCCGGAGCTCCGCACGGCACCTCTCCGCCCGCTCCGTATCCAGAATCTTGGTCTCCTCCCAAGTGGCCTGTCCTTCATTCTCATTCTCATATGGCTGGTCTACTATGCTGGGTGTCAGAGGATTGAAGGATTGCTCATCATCTTCACAGGATGGAGTACCAGGATTTGGCTTGTCCAAGGCCTCAGGTGTGGGGACGTCAGATACAAGCGCGTTACTCTGAGAGGTCGCAGATACCGACATAGACGTGTTGTTCTCAATCAATGCATCTTCTGTAGCCTTATAATTACTGATATTTTGCAGACTGGATGAGCCGTCTTCTTTCATGCTCTCATCTTCACGCTCGTCTTCAATGGTCCCATTTTCAGGCATACTTTCAGTCTCAGGAAGATTTT
The DNA here is from genome assembly GCA_028570945.1 of Gogo arcuatus. NCBI lineage: Eukaryota > Metazoa > Chordata > Actinopteri > Siluriformes > Anchariidae > Gogo > Gogo arcuatus. The sequence continues at coordinate 1,244,545 of JAOTRR010000002.1, forward strand.
GGGTTGCATTTAGCTCATCCTCCAACTTGCTTTTAGCAATGATGTCCTCACGAACAAGGCTTAAATCACCACTTGTTTCTTCATCACCGGCAACGTTCTCACCAATTTCCTTGGACTGCTTCGCAGGACTGGATTTCGGCTTCTCTTCTTCAACCTCAGGAAAGTTTGTCTCCACCAGCCTGTCGGTCACCTGTTGGTAAGATTCACTCAAATCTTTCATTGTTGACTCTTCAGTTTTGCTTGAATCCTCAGTGCCAGACTTCTGTTCCTCTTTCTCTTGGATCTCTGCCTCAGCATCTGTTGCCCCAGGCTGACTGCTGTCTGTGGGGATCTGAAGAAGCCCATACTCAATACTGATCTGATCTGCTTTATCTTCTGGCTTTGGACTATCCTTCTCTGGTTCCTGCACCTGATCTACATCTTCATGCTTTCTGAAACTGTGATCTTCCTCTGCGGCACCATCCTCCATCCTGCCACTGAACACACTTAGTATCTGGTTTCTCTCCATTTCCTCATCAAGAAGCTCTTCACGCAACTCTGCGCCAAGTTCTTCAACATCCTCTTCACTCCCTGAAATGGAAATCCTCTCAAACTGAACAACAGGCCACTCTTGGTCATCCTCAAAAACATTTGTTTTATCTGATTCAGTAGAGACCTTCTGTAGAGCTTCAGTGTTGGAAGAGTCAAGACTTTCTTTGCAAATTTCAGTAAGGTTCTCTGATTCATTTTCAACAACAGCAATGGGTTTACTATAGTCAGCGGACAGCAAACTCTTGCTGCCATCATCTGGTCGAGTTGTGGAGATATCCTTCTGATCCGGATAGTACCCAGAGTCACCGTCCCCATTGCAAGTATCAGAAGATGTAGGTTTATCTGGATTCATGTCGGGAAAGGTTTCCTGTGCATTTGAGTTTTTCATGACATCCTCATTCGGCACATCACTGGCACATTCTTCCTCTTTAAGATCTAAAATGTACCTATAAGCATCTTCCTCCTCAGACAGCAATGCAGATCTAGCCTCTAAGCTGAGCGAGAAGTTTCCCTCATCAATGAACAACTCTGAATCTACCTGATCTTGCAGACCCTTCTCTGATTCCATTGGAGAACCCAGTGAGGTCAGATCGCCTGCTGAGGTGGAATCTCTCAGAGAGTCATTGCTGCACGACTGTGGAAGCTCACTAGGTGTCTCAGTCCACGATTCTGGAAAATCCATAACTGAGTCGTTGAGAGACGGCTGAGGGGAGCTCAAGGGAGAGGAAGCGTCCTTGTTCAGGCCCAGTGGGCGACTCGGAGGCCGATTTTCTGTAGTACTGGGGCTCGAACCCACTGAGGAGTCCTCGCTGTCCCAAGGTCGGTCATCTACTGTTTGGAGTGGGACAGGAGACCGTTTTTGTTCTTGATCTTTAACTACTGAGGAGATAAAGATCTTGGGTGTAGGCTGAACCCAGTCCCTCTTCACTACACTGGACTTTTCCCTCTTCCTCTGAACTCCATTCTTAACCGGCAGCTCTGTCATCCGCGCACTGACCTTATTCCTCTCCAGGATATCAGAGGGATCATCCTTCAGAAAACAGCAACCGGACAGCACATAAATCACATCTTAAACATGTTACTTGATATTTATAATCTGATGGATGACATTCACAGGATCTTACCTCCTCGATTCCTGGAAAGTGCTCCAGAAACTGGGACACATAGGTCATTATGGACTGTTCGTCAGGACGATTCAGGGTTACATCTGAGGAGATACGTTTCATTTTACTAAACCACTGTTGCTGACCCAATTGATTTTACTGTTGCAGGAAGAGTTTTCCCCAATGTAAGCCTTGCATGAGTGAGAAATCAAAACCACACCAAATCATTTAGGAAGGCAATGGTACCTTCAGGCTCCAGAAGTCGCGGGATGCCCAGGCTGTAATGTGCCGTCCTGAAGGCCTCTTCGATGTTCTCTCTGGACGATCTGAGCAGTGCTCTCCTCATGTCCACTAGACTGGGGTCAATGGACTTGATGACTGCAAGAAAAGCCAGTCCACTTGTCCAGCTCTTGCCAAAATCCTGGATTGCCACACCATACCTGTAAAAAACAGGATAAGTAGTGAGTTTTGGAATACACACAGCTCATGACTGCTCCTCAGAAAGGCCTCATCATACTCAGGAACACTTACTTCCTGGTACGTCTCTGGACCCAGTGCAAGAGAGTCTTTATGGCTTTTCCATGATCCCTGGCAACGACAGAAGGCTTCTTATCATCTGACGGCGTGCTGGATTGTGACATGTCCGAATCTGAGCTGGTTGGGATGGACGACAGGCTGGAAGAGGACGGGAATTGGTTCCTTATGTTTCCGGTAAGCTCTTTTATCTGGGGAAAATCCATACATATTTCAAACACTGCATGAAATGTACACAAACTTTCATAAGCATAACTGAAATTAAATAAATTACGGAAATTAAACTAAAAGCACGAGAGAGGACAGATTTAGATTTAAGGAAATCCTTTTGCCTTTATTATTTTCATTTTAGGAAGGCTACTGTCTTTTTGGCATTATTTTTCTTTTTTTACTACACAGAAAATAAAACACAATCTGTCAGTCAATGCCAGATAAGTGAATAGATACAAGCATACGATATCTTTACCTGGAAAAAGAGGATGATATTCCAGATAAGCCCGAGCACAATGGACGAATTGCCATCAGCGACGTCTGCGGCATCGATGCTGACGAGCTTTACCTGGAACAGATATGTGACTCATCGCACACCATCATGCCAACAAGGTGTTTTCAACAACATGTTTTTGGAATGCTTTATTTTTACTGATTCATGAGCTTATATGACTCAATACTTACATTTCTTTCCTCCAGGAATGCTAATACCCTGGCTATGTTATTAAGCCTGAAAATACGATGCGCGGAGGGTTTGAATTGATGCAGCTGAAAAAATCAGAACACACACACATTTAATATTTCCTGAGCAATTGATAGAGATGAATCAAATATTTCCAGAAAAGCCTTGTGCATTTACTGTTGGATGCTAACTGTATTTATTTTTAGTGGAGCCAAATTAAATAAATCATTTAAGCACATCTCTTATATCTGTTGATGAACGGACATGTAAATATGCTGAATAAATCCGTTCTTCTGGAAGATTCTCACCAGCCTGCATCCTGACAGCTCCTCCAGCAAGGCCATGAGAATCCGCCCATCTCGGATATCACAGAAAAGATCGTGCACCATCAGTGGAGGATTACACTACAGGAAGTAAAGAGCAAATGTACAGCAATGGTCAGTGTAATTTGATGGGTATATTTTCTACATGACGCAACATCCGTATGTTAGTCCACGATAGTCACAATTCTCCATTTCACAAGCAACAAAGCACAAAATCAATGAGAACACATTATAGTGTATTTTCATCTCTACAAAAAAAAAAAGGCTAATTTGTTTGTATGGTTACTGGATGTCAAGAAAAATCTCCCTTTATTATTTCCAGTTGCATCATAGAAAAGTAATCTATGTAATGATGTTTTAGGGGTCCAAGCACCAACTTTTTGTTGATATTTTGTTAAGATTTTTCAACTTCATCTTCTTCCCTAAAACGTATCATGCTAACCACACCATAGAGAACCATCATAGGAGACTTGCTGGACCAGTAGTGCTCCCTGACTTGACTCAATCAAGCAAGATGAGTCAAATCAATCTGCAAGATTCAGTTCTGGCCCATAATGCCTACACCCTAAGGCACAAAAGACAAAATACTTACTTCTCAGATTCCCTGACTCAAACCAGCCATTAAACTCTGCCTACTTGGATTTAGAGCTGATTTGCATTTCATAAAAAATACCCAGTATTCTTCCTTGATAGTTTACCCGATAATCCAAAAACAAACAAGTAGTCATGGGACAAAAAAAAGTATCCTCTCTGTCAATAGACCCACCTTTATCAACAATAACTTATCAAGTAAATGTTTTCTGTACGAGTTTATCTCTCGTGTCATTTTGGAGAAATTTTGGCCCACTCTTCTTTATAACATTGATGTTGATGGCATTCATTTATGCACAGCTCTCTTAAGATCCCACCACAGCATCTCAATTGTGCTGAGGTCTTGACTCTGAGACACAGAATTGAAGGAGGGTGTACTTTCCTTTTTCCCCATGACTGGAGAACTTGATGCCAGTGGTGTTGACAGTTATGTCTCTGCCACCAAGAAGTCTATTCCTTCTTCTTACAAATCGTTATGCCTGAAATACCCTTAAAATATACTTCAAACAGGAAGGAAGCTATTGAAGAAAAACAATTTCAGACAATTGTCCTTGCTGTGACCTTGCCCTGTTTGGATCACTTCCAAAAACTAAATCAGTTCATCATTACAGTGAGAATTCTATCTAAATCCTACAAACATTCAACCACTCGTTCTTAAGATATCGTGCTAAAAATTAGGACGCTCAGATGGTGGCAGAGACATAAAAACTAGATATGTCAAAACAAGTTGATGGAATATCAGAGCAAGGACTACTTTTACTAAAATCATCCATGTCTTGTGGACACAACGTCCAGTTTTGGCACACATCATCAGAACATTCCTAGGACTATCTCCAAATTTCATGCAAATTTTTCACAAGGGGGTTTTAAAACATGACAATAATTGTTTCAACCAAGCAAGCTGAAGTTTTGCATGTTGTATCTTTGGGACCCCCAAAGATCAGGATACAATTGGAGAAATGGGTAGCACTGTGTGGTGCTACAGAGCATCGTTAATACAGTAACTGATCTTTAGTAACTGCTTTATTCTGGTCAAGGATGCAGAACCTATCCTGGGAATACTGGGCATGAGGCGGGAATACACCATGGATGGGACAACGGTTCACTGCAAGGCACCAGCTAAGGCCATTTCAGGGTAACTGTGGCACCCCCTAGTGCCATTTATGGCAAAGCCATGGCTCGGAGAGGAACTTTCCAGAATTGTAGGCAGAATGGTAGTCGAGAGATAAAATAATGAAGACAAATATGTGATTGTTAATTAGTGGGTCGTCGTTCTGTTCAAAAGCCAAGCTCTGGGCCACACAATAGAGACTCATTGTGCTGCAAAACAAAGGACTCATCACTCGACGCTTTCCGTCAGTGCGAAGCATGCTGTGAATGGCAGCCTTCTAGTCACCGAGCTGTCTGAAACACTAGAAGCCCAATAGTCGATGGACAGAGAGGACAAAGGGACTGGGTTTTAACGAGATGTCACATGGTTACCCGCAGTGAGCAAAGTGTAATGCAAATGTGTGGGGAAGAATGAAAGAGAAAGTGGTGTAGACATGAAGGGGGAGGGAATCCCAAAGACCCAAAACAAGATCAATCAAAATCTAATGAGGAGGAAGAATAAAAACTGCAGGACATTGTTGAAGATGTAACTTTCACCAACCATCTAATACATCATTCATGTCAATTCCATTTTATTCATTCATAATTCATAGGGAAGGGAAGAGACACGTGCACTTCCTGTTATCATGTGTCACTGCAGTAGCTGTGCGGCTCGTTCATGAGGAGTAAAATGGCCCACGTCTCCTTCACACGGCCTGATTTTGCATCCCTGGGGCAAAAAGTGTCGAGCTTAGGTTTTAAATTTAAACATATACTTTATCATGAAAACACCACTAGCCCTTTTTATTTTCTCCTTGATGTACTGCTTAGCATAAAATACTGATTTCAGCTAAATAATGGATTAAAAACATAACACGAGCTAGCCAGCTAGCTAAACACAGCACTACACTAGTGCTAGTTAGCTAGTTAGGTAGCTTAACTAACATTGCCGTTATTTATCTGATATTAAACTGGCTACCGTGAGATAAAATATTTAAATATATAATTAATTAAAAAACCTAGATCTCTTGTTTGTAGCAAGCTGACTAAACATTAAGTGAATTTTTTTTTTTTTTTACTGACTATGTACGTAAATCAGGAGCCAGGTTTGCTAGCAAGCTAGCCACCATTAGGTCAATTGTGGATATGATTGGCTGGTCAAATCTAATCTAATCTCCTTCCTTTTTGACCTTAACAACAAGGGTCGCCTTTACTCTGCAAAATGAGGATGGGTCAGGATCTCTTGCTAACAAATAAACTCGCACAAACCTTCTCCAGATGCAGATTCATCCATCTTGTGAAGGTCCGCTTCTGAACGACTTCTCGCTCAACTGAAAGGAAAAGAAAAAAAAAAATTTTCATAAAGTCTAAATCACACACAGAATGACAGAAAAGATCTACCAGCCAGATACTTTTATCAGAAGGCCATTAAATCATACAGAACCTTGAGAAAACAGGACGTAGTCATTATAGCATGATTAATTATAATTAGCATGCACTAGAAAATTGGTTTCTTTTCTTTACTCAAAGTGCTCAGTGTGAATGCTAGGAATTGTTTTACAAAGCTGAAAACATTGCCCTGTCACTGAATTTAGACATATAGCATTTAGCACGTTGTAGCAAGCAACATGCTTGGGAGTGTGTCAAGCGCCAAGGGCAAAGGTCATATCCTTGAGTATTCAGCATCAATCTGAATATCAATAAAATCGATATGGAAATGTGACCATGACGTTTCAAGCCAAGACAGACCGGGTCACATTATACAGTCTGCCTGGCACTGTCCACTCTGTCGTCGTCTTAATAGCGTGTGATGATACTCGAGTTTTGTCTGAGTCTACTATAGAGGCTCCTCATTAGCATTCAGACCATGTAAATAAATATCTCAACAGGGCACAGACCCATCCTCGTGGGAGCGCCACTTCAGCCGGAGCTTCCTTCCTTCATTCATTCATTCATTATTCAGTTTTTTTTTAAAAAACAAAGAAGCGCCATTGGCTGAGATCAATAAGCGTTGTGCAAATGACATGATGGAATAATGACCGAGCGGACGAGCGGGGAGGCTAATGGACACACGCACACAGTCACAAAACACACAACAGCACACATTCACTAGGCACCAGTGGAAACTCACAAAATCTTTTATAAGGTCAAAGAAAAGTAAGGAACAAAATACAACGAGACATGCTGTTCAAATAATCAGCGACAGGGTGGTGTGATGAGAGTTACTGTTACCACCCTACAGTTATTCACCCACAACAGCATTTCCTGAAGTGTCTTATACTTCTTATAGCACAGAAATATCCCAGCGCTTATTTTTTATTATTAGTGTATTATAATTAATTAAAGAATGGTGCATTTAGTTTATAGTTACATTCAACGCTGTCACAATAAACAGTCGTTTCTTCACCAGAATCTTTTTCTTCTCTCTTGAAGTTAACCCTTTCACCACTGCAGACCAGTATTCTGGTCTCACTGTAGTACAGAAACTCCTGTGTATGAAGTTACGCAGTGGTGAAAGGGTTAATAAGCCAAATTGTCCAAAAATATTAAGTTTGTTTTTATTTATTTTTTAAAAAACTTGAAGATATTTCTGGATGCAGCTTGTTCCATTAATTAGACTGTAAGACTTAAAACACCTTTAAGCTGAAAATCTAGGGTTAGAAAGCAGCTATATTGTTTGGATAAAATACTGAATTTGAGAAATAAGAACTCGCAAAACAGTATTAAACAAGCTGGTCTTAGTTCAGAGACTCCAGGGTTTTTTTTAGTGACGTTTATAGCTGCAAGTGATAACAGGAACTAACGTAACAGCATTAAAATGTAACTATAAATGGATAAAAATTTTCATGTGTCTTTTAATTCATAAAATTGGTAAATCATTGGCAATTTGCTGTGGTATAAGAGGAGTAAAACACTTCCGGTCAAGGTTTTATAGGAAAACTGGGAAAACAATAACTTTGCTTTACCTCAGGTTGTATCAAACCACCCATCGTTGATTATTTTCCTACAACAGCACGTCCCCAAGTGTTATATTTCTTTACTTATCAGTTTAAATTTGATTAAAACATGTGACAGCATGGTTTCGTTTTTTTTTAAAAATGTGAATGCAAACAGAATGCTTGAAGATGATTGGACAGAAATGTGTACATTTATTAATTAAATAAAAGCATAAGCACGTTAAATGGATGTCTTTATTATAGCTACATAGTTAAGCTAACTAATTAAAATATATTTGTTGTTGCCATTCAGTCGTGTTACTCACTCATCCACGCCTCTATAAGCAAGGAATTTTAAGTCACTGGATCTTTTACAAATCTTACTTGCATACCCCTTTTGTACACCAATAATTCCACCATTTGCAAAATAAACATCTATTTGTGTCAAGACCTAAAAGCAGAAACAACATGCAGGCTTTCGCTTCATGTTAAATCCACTCCATTTATCATGGCCGCCTGAGGTCTGTGATGATTTGCAAGATTAGACTAACAAAACCTCCACCCAGCCTGCACGTCAGCTCTCGCAGGCTCAGCTCAGTACAGTGCTGTTCCTGCGGCAGTGGAAGCTGCACGGTGACTCTGTACGAGCTCCGAGCTTCGTTAGCTTTGACAGCAATTTGAATCAGTGATTCAGAGCAATGCGATAAAGAAAACAGCAGGCTTAGATTTCATGCACATACTTAAAAAAAAAAAGATCAGATCAGTGATCAGGTCTGATGCGTACACGCTAATGACGTGGCTTTTCTACTGTCGGAATTATCCACAAGAGTCATGAAAAATGCAAATACAAAACATTCAAATTTTTTTGGGGGGGAGGATAATCCTATTTTATAGAAGCAGATACAAATGTCAGTAATGGACATAATAATGAACAATATTTAAGCTGATTAATGGTCAATATTACAGCTGGAACAGTATAAACAGTATTAAAAATGCATGTAATTGTAGATATGATGACATTTAGTAAGTAAGTAAGTAAGTAAGTAAGTAAGGGGGTGTTTACTTAGTATGGAAGGAGTCTCCAGTGTCAGCGCTTTGTAAGCAAGTTTTCAGTCACGGCAAAGTCTTCAGGACAGAGGAGTTTACGCTTTACCATTCCTCAGCAGCATTTTTTTTTTTTGTCTTATTCACTTCAAGAGGAAAACAAAGAGGTGACGGAACAACTTCTTTACAGCTGCAATAAACAATAAATGTAGAAAAACTACCACGTGAAGTTCTTCAATAAATAGAAAGTGTTATCATTGGAAAATGACTATTATAAGAGTAACAAAACACTTCAGGATGTACGATTACAAGAAAATAATCAACACTGAAGTGTTAACAGTAACTCCATTTCATCATACCACCCTGTCCTATACATCATACCCTTATCTGTTTTCTTCCTTATGCACAACCCATATTCTACACCACCTCTGTACTTGGTTCCTCAAATACCACTCTTCCAGAAAGAACACAGTCTCCAGAATGACTCAGTGGTTCAACAAGTCCATACAAAATGCACTGACATTTAAATGCGTGACCATTAAACTTGCACTCTAGAGGAATTTAATGTTATTTACGCTCCCATTAACAGAGCCTGACCCCACTGAGCTAAAGATGATAAATGCAGTCCTTGTCCCTTCATATACTGTAGTGTTTTTATTCAAAAGATTAGAAATAATAGTTATGGTGCTGTGGCACGTGTCAGCATTAAAACATTTCAATCCAGCCATTGTCAGCATGTCAGTGTTTTCACTGGCCCAAGTACACTGCTTTAAATTAAGGCTTTTCTGTGGAGGCTTTACAAACAAGGAAATTGTACACACACACACACACACACACACACACACACA
>JAOTRR010000002.1:1315469-1325557 GCA_028570945.1 Gogo arcuatus
TGCGAGAGTACATGTGACAAAAATAAAGGCTTCAGCCTTGGTTCTTCTTCTTCTTATTCCTTAATTGAAATGTATTTGTTCTTATTTTTCACATTTATAAATTAAGTCTGGCTAGAGCAAACGTTTAAAAAAAAACAACTCTGTCTTCGAACATAGCAAAGAAAATTTACTCTCATAATATAAGTGATGAAAGAAATTCTTTTAAAATGCAGTATAAATGGGAATATTATAAAAATGAAGAATACCCTTAGGCAGATAGAGGTCCTATGTGTTAGAGTCACTGGCAGGCTTTAATTGGGTGTGTTTAATTGGGCAAAGTTGGAAAAATGTAGCTTTTGTAGCAACTTGTCACTTTTTTTTCAATTCCAAGTTCCATTGTTACGTGAAAGGATGAATTCTAGTAAAAAAAACTCAACTAGCGTTAAACTATGCTAGCAAAACACCCTCCTTTTTGTTTGCGCCCACCTTAGACTGTAGAGAACATGGCCGTCTGGGAAAACTCTCAGCATGATGTTCTCAGTGGTGGTGTCGTGGATGAAGGATCTCTTCGAGTGCACAAAAAACACATCGGGCACCCAGATCTTTTTCACCAGGCGTCCGTCGAAAGTCATGCTTTTGTTCGTGGTGCTGGCGAATGACAGACGCTCGTCCTTCCAGTAGTGTCTAAGGTATAAGGTCATGGTGAAGTCCTGCACAATGATAATCAGTTCAGAAGAATTTATAAACTGTCACGTCACAAACTCCGAGATCACAGCTACCATCTAATTTATGACCCTAAATTCTGTCTGCTTAGAGAAAAAGCAAAGCAAAACAAAACAAAAACGTCTGGCATGTCACAAAATAACTGCAGGTTTCAATTTAGCTACAATTTTTGCATAATTTACAATATTTAATAATTTAATTTAATACAATAATATTTAAGTATTGTATAATTTATGCAATTTTCAGCTTACATAATATACAGATGTGACTCATCAAGATGTTAACCATCATAAAGTCCTCGTTCACAACACTATACATTTTAAATTCTGCTGAAATATTAATTATCTTTTCTGAGTGACTGTTTTTTAAAAAAAAAATTCAGATATATGTATGATGTTCCATTGATTTGCTCAGCTTTCTAGATAATCCTGGGGCTGATGCTCACTCACCCATTTAACTTCCATAGTTAATGGAATCCACTAGGAGTTATTAGTGCACCTAGTGGTTAAAATGGGAACTGCAACAAACACTAATAGAGTCCCACTGGGGCAGGAATCACGCTGCCCCATGTTCAATCTATGAGCATTTTCATTGGAGGAGGAGCAGTAGTCAGGACAGTTAATAAGATGGTTGCCAGAGACGTTGTTTTTACACCAAATAGGCCAAGTTTAAAAAATACCCTACAGATGCCAAGAGCTTAGACTGAATCAGAATTAAATCTAATGCACTAAAAAAAGCTCATTGAATTTACTTAATTGAAATGCGTACATTGGTTCCATGTTGCGTTAACATAATTTGTTTTCATACACACAACATGATTTGATTGTGTATTTTCAAAGCCTGGATACATCATCCGCTGTTCTTAATTCCTGTTATATAACCATAAACATTTGGCTTGTAGTGACCTGTAATTATGCACAGTTGAAGGATGCCATATGGGATGTCATTCAAATGAAAGAAATTGAAACGTCCGTAAATATGCACTGTAGGTGATGTGCATCGTTATATCACAGCTCGGTTGAATTGTTGAATCCGATCAGTCAGAAGGTGCAATTAAACATTCTGTACAGAAGCTCGGCCCGTAGTTCTGACTGCAATTCAAATCACGGGCACACCTTCCCAAAGAGCTGGCATAAAACAGAGACTCTAATAAATAATAATTGCTTGATGCAGGCACTAGACACCAGGAACAATCAGATCAGGTCTCTTATGTCCAGAATTAGAGTTCATTCTGATCACTAAGCTGCAAGTGATTCATTCGAGAATCAGCTCAATCATACCATTAAGGCTTTTAAGGCTATATGAACAATGGAGTCTTTAAGCTCAGGTCCTGTTTTAGTTTACAGAGCCACGGTAATGAATATCAAATATGCACATGGGCAGGATATAGTCTATTACTGCAAACAAAGTGCTGAAAATAAAGGACTTTTCTTCGACATAGCCCACACTTCTAATTAAACACTGTGTTTCCTGGCAGATGGCCTCACTTCTAATGAGCCAAACAGTGTTTAAATCTGGCACGTTCCACAACGAACGGTTGCCGGGTGTCAATATTTATGAATTCCATCATTTTCATGAATGTCAGTGAATTCATTTGGCTTTCTCGCCATGATTCCATGCCAGAGTGAAATCCAATCACACTGGTGAAAAAAAAAGGAAATATAGGCTATACAATGCATAAACGTTTCAAAATGAATGATTTAATTAACTATAGAATGGAAAACTACACAAATTTGACAAAATTTGAGTTAACAAATCATCACAAGTTTTGGCCTCCTCAAATAAGCTCACACAATCAACTACGATATTGATGAGCGTAGCTAGAGTTAAGTCTCTTATAGAGTTAATATCTCTATCTATAACAAAATAAACTGAGAGAAAAAAAATTGCACCAGTTTATCAAAATTAAATATTTTATAAACGGCCAAAGGCAAGAGCATCTGTTTAAAGGCAGTGGTCTAAGACCCCGTCTCGGACAATTCTACTCAAGACACCTTCTCGGTCTGGCAACGTCAAAGGTATAAACTACACGTAGATGATTTTAATCATTTTAATGCGTCTCAACGAAAATCAATGTAAGCAAGTGCGTAACCCGATTCTGAATCGCTGCTAACTTTCGCTGCGTAGATATTGATTTAAGTCACCGACTCAACACACAACGTTTATTAATAAAATAATAAAAATGGCACCATGCACTAAAACTAAATGTAATTTGAATGTTCTACACATTTATTGACAAAGCTGACATCATGATTTCAACAGTAAGGGATGTAAATGCTCTCACTGCAACCCTTCTAAAATTTCCTACATAAATAAATAAATCAGACAAATGGAATAAAAAGGTGATAATATTTAAATGCAGAATAATAATGCTTGTCTTATTGTTGCAATGACACGTCTAATGATCCTAAAATAAAAGGTTTGACTTACCATATCTACTTCTGAAATACTGTCCAAGCTTTCGACCTGGACGTCGACGCCCACAGGAATAGCAGGACCTGCAATGAAGAATAAACAGGCAATTATACCAAACCTGCAATTATCCAACCGTTTCATCTGACACAGTATCAATAGTTTAGCATGATATACATCGAAATGTGTGTTACATAACAGCTCATTAACCCACAAACCCTGTCTAGTAATTTACATTGATCACTTGAGTTTGTGCTTAGAACATTTCCAAAACCTGATCTGTCTGGAGTTTTTGGGCCACTGGTACATGAGATGGTTCTCTATCATGCAGTGTGTGACACTTTGAGTACATGAGTGGACGTCCAGAGCAAAAGATTTATATACAGCCTCAGAGCTGATAAACGGCTTATCTGTACATTTAGGCATCTCAGAGAAAAAAGAGACTCTGGTGAGGAAACAACTGCTTATAGATGCTAATATTTAAGTGATAACAGGAACTAACGCTTTTCACAATCATTTCAAACATTAAATATAACTATAAATGGATAAAAAAAAAGTCCAACAGGCCATTCTTTGTTTAAAAATTTTGCTGTTATGGGAAAATAATCAACTCTAGTGTGGTAACAGTAACTCCATTTGGATGATTATTTTCCAATAACAGCATGTTCCTTTCCGTAGATGCTTTTATCAATTATTCCATGTCCTTCCAAATCTGAGCTTTTTCAGATGCCTTCCATTGACATCAGAGGGATTTTCAACGAACCATGTTCACTCAGCTGGAAGTAGGACTTTTAGTGGGATTAGGGTAAGAGTAGTATCTGTTACCTAAAAGCTCAGACTAGTGGTATGGGTTAACATGCACACAGACACACAGATGATGAAGGAATACACTGAAGACATGGTCAAGGGTGCCTACAGATGATAGGTCCACCATATGAATGTCAAGATATGAAAAGGCCATGTCATCATGACACATTTGAAAACATAGATCATTCATAGAGCTAGCTCATTCTAAATACAGCATGTATCTGAAAATGTTCTGGCTTTGGTCATAATTCGGAGAACAAAATATGGCAGGAAAGAAAACGGGTGCATGAGACTTTTGTCTCAACAAGCCAACAATAGCAACTTCGACCCCATCCAAGAGCTTCGGATTCATGATGACCGACTCCAGGGCCATTTGAAGCTGGACAAAAACAAGTGTAATTGTAATGCTGCCTTCAAGTCCTGTAGGAAATATCGTAATTATGAGATTAGCGCATTTGATTGCCACCACAATGTCTTAATTACAACTTGATAACTTGTATTTTTCTGTGAGCCCCAGCTTTCTCTCCCCCAAGTTTCTGAGGGGGAGTGCCAATAAGAAAAGTCGTAGTGGTTACCAATATGAATGTTACGTCGATAGCAGACGGCACATGAACACTCGTATGCAAGTCTTTTTTTTTAGACTTTCATCAACACTTGAAAAACCATGATATCATCATTTGATTCAATTAGCCTACTCTAACTGGATTACAAACATCACTCTTCATTTTCTTTCAGTAAGACAAAATGAACTTCTTGTCGTTGAGGATGCAAAAAAAAAAAGTGTTTCACACTGTCTAATATTTTAGATCAAACCACATCGTAATCATGACGTCCGAACTCGTATGCACGTAATTCTGACTAGCACTTCCAAGCAACTAAGAAAAAGGAGATATCAAACAATCAAACACTGATTTTTACAATAACTCACGCAAATTCGCTTCAGAATATCTGAGCTAATCTGGTAGCAGTTACACATGACCTGTCACTTTCCATGTCATGTGCCATTTAGCCTTGTTACCACATAAATCAAGCTAAGCAGGAACACAGCATGTGAGTGAAATCAATGAGCCCAGACTAATCAACTTCCTGCTACATGTCTGTGTCTGAAAGTGCCCTTGGCTGGATTTGTCCCATATCTCATGCAACCCTAAACTTTGGTCGCTGCTAAAGCTGAACGTGTGCGGCCTCATGGCTCGTTCGAGTGGGAGGCCATGGGCTAATTGCTAATGCTGCTTGTGCTAATCCACGAGGCCAAAGGGGCAGTTAGCACAAAGCTCAATCTCGTCAGAGGATCTGGTGAGCTACAGTTCAACGTTGCGTCCAGATGGGCAACTTCATCAGAGAGCTGCTGCTTAAATGTTTAAGAGGAAAAAAAAACACAAGGGACAAGTGCACACTTCAGCTGTCAGCTATAACAGCTGCATGCTACATGTCAGTGCTGGTGTGTTAGTGTGTCTATGCGGAAAAATGTTCAGATTACATGTAAGTGGGATGTAACGGAATACAAATACAGATATGAATAGGGAGTGAATGATTCTTTTTTCTAGTGGTTTGCTCCAGTGCCACCATATTTCTATACAATATTGCTGAGTGCCTACATTGATAAATATATTATTTATCATATGTAATCTGATTTAAAAAACATGCACAAGTCCAGCTTAATCTGTCCAGCAATGTCCACTAATCCTACATGCATGTAATCCATGATAGTATGAAATCCATACTGCTATGATGTGAAGGTACACTCTCCTTTTTCATGAAATGATAAAGACACTTCTCAGTCAGAGGATAATCCATGACCTTAAAGCACCATTGGGTAGCTGTATGTAGATTATTGCTGCACTTGTTCCCCAACTCCTGTGACACTTTCTACCTGAACTGTGCTAATAATGAGAGGTCTATGTGACGCAAAAGCATTAAAGGAAAACTACAGAGTAAAGAACAGTTTATATTTCTCTGATAACAAGCTGTTACAAAACCATACTGTGAATTCCCAGTATGCTCAGCTGGTCACAGCAACACATCGGTGACAGTCTCCAGCAGATCTGTGGATTCACTGGCAGGCTAAATATTGGATGAATGTGTTCCAGTGTTTGGGGTATCTTAATCCCCTTCTGTGTGGCCGCCTGGGGAAGGTGATGCTATTCCACAAGGTACACGCTGTCAGAGAGAATCACACACATGCAGGCAAGTAGCACACACCTGAGCCAAAGAAACGTCAAAAAGACTGCTGCATTGTGTCAGAGTGAGAAACTGGATTATAAAGGTATCTATTTCTGTCAGAATGAGAAGAACTTTACTTTAGAAAGCATACATACACACACCACTTTGATCCAGTCGGTAATGCATGAAAACTTTGATATTGTTGTTCTAGAAAATCTGACAAGTGACAAAACAATGTACTTCTCAAAAATATCGTATAAATTCATTTAATTGACATGGCCTAATGTTTGAGGGTCCAGATGCAGAGTAATTAATCTCATAACCTTAATAAATCCACAAGTTCTTGACTTGTTTTCAAAGAATTGCTGAACATTCCTAAACTCCTGTATGTCTAGCCAGGATTGCAAGTTCTTCGTTTAGCCAGGACACAATGGAGTTTGATGATGGCATAGCTGCCGAGCCACTAGAAACAAAAAGGCAAGCTCCTCTATCACATTGTTGCAGCAGGAAGATAAAAAAAAGCACAATATATTTGCCTGATCAGTCCTGTGGATGAGGACGAGTGCACTAGAATATGGAATAAAGGAGCTGGCAGTAGGTTTGAGCCAAGTGCAAGATCAGTTAGCGGCAATGCAACAGCACAATGACGTGCAGTACTACAGCCGTCGCACGTACAGAGAACCTGGTGTACTTTCAGTGGCTGTGTTTCATTTCTCTTAGCTTGAAACCCATCTTGGTGGAGAGTGTTGGTTTTCAGCAGTCTAAAAATGAGTGTGCTGTGGGAGTACAGCACAGCAGGAGCAGTGACTGCTGCCTTGGCAAAAATAATGCAGGAAGGTACATAGAACTGTCTCGATTTTGGATGCAGTCACAAAATTCTGAGGGTCCACACATATGCAGGCTTGTTTCTTGTAATGAAACAGGGAATACTGCACCTCCGACAAGAGTGGTGGCATGTGAGGTGTTGCTCCAGCAGTTGCTCCAGGAGTTTTGTCCTTCGAGTTATGCCCTTATATGTTTTCCCTGTGTATGATAATTATTTTTGGACATGAGTTTGAATGTGATGGGTTCATTCTGAACACAATCACATGCACCATTATAAAAGGGTGCGCACACTTGTGCAACCAGGTTATTGTATTTTCTTTATTTCCTGAAACATTTCTATTTGTTTTTCACTTGAATTTTGTCAGCTGCTATATCACATTAATGGTGGAAAAATGTTTCATTTTTTTGTTTCATTTGTTTCATCTGACATGACTTTTTTTTCATTTTTTACATCACAAAAATGCAATTTTAACAAAGGGGTGTAGACTTTTTATAGCCACTGTAAGTGGAAAAATGGCTCTCGAAGACGGCAGAGCTACATTCCAAAATGAAAGCTGTATGAACAGTGATGCAACTTCAAAGGAGTTGTACAGTGGTAGCTCACTGAATAAGATATTAGACTTCTGCTTAGAAGATTGTGAGTTCAAATCCCAGCACTACCAAGCTGCCCCTTCTGGACCCTTGAGTAAGACCCTCAACTGCTCAGTTCATATGAAATGAGATACATGTAAGTTGCTCTGGATAACAGTGTCTACTGAATACCATACATGTAAACATAGTGTGGTGACACCATGCTGGCATTTTACATCAATCACCAAGGGGGCACAAAATGGCAAGTGAATTTGAGGTGGGCAAACAAGCTCTGGAAATGGGCAGATGCACACCTTCTGTCCTTAACAGCTGCTAACCTAGTCAATCTGTTTCAAAGACAGGGCAGAGGCTTTAGGCCAGGAAGTACTGGCACACAACTGTCCAAATCTACAGCTGTATGCCTTTCTCCCACTGTCGCTGTTGGATGATGCCGCAACACATGCAACATAATATGCAACTATACTATGCAACCATTGTTGAAGACAGACCATGGTAGCACATGTTGTTGGTCTTACTTACACTGTGGCAAAGCAGACCATACGCCATGAAATTGTCCCTTGTAGGGTACAAGCTGTATGCAGGAATGCAGGAATGTGGAATGCTTCTCACTATGTTGCCTGCTACTGGAATTAGTAATTTGGGTGGGTAATTGGAATAAATAACTGGGATAATAAATGTGGTAAATGATAAGGACAAGTAATAAGAATAAATAATTGGGGTAAGTAATGTGTTAGCAATGGGAAAATATTTGGAGTACGTAAGTAAGGGGCAAATATTTGCGGATAAGTCGTTGGGGTAAATAATTAGAGTACATACTGTATCCGGGGTTTGCAATTGAACTAAGTAAGGGAGTAAATATTTCCAGAACGCACTGTAATAAATGATTGCGGTATTTAATTGGGGGTAAGTAATGATGTAAATAATTGCTTTACATAATATAGGAAATATTTGGGTTTTGGACTCACCTCCAAAAGCTGGTCTCATGGTGAAGTCATGATCATCCACCCTGAGCAGCTGTTCTGTTTTCACCTTCCTGGATTTGGTCACATCTGGGGGCTTCTTTGCCAGAGGACTGGAACAAAAATGATAATCAAAATGTGACCATAACTTCATTTTTTTTTCTGTAAAACAAATCATTATTACAGGATGTACAGTATATGGTGACGTCATGGCATACAAGCAGAAGCAGCAGCTTATAATAAACACATAATTAATTTAAATCAGAACCAACTTTTAAAGTATTTGTTGTGCATTTATATGTGCTGGTTTTTAACATTCCATGATACTGCGTCTCGGGACAATTTAAGAAGCACTGTTCATTGAGCCACTGAGATCCCACTCCCACTCACTGTATCTCATAATTTATCCTTTATTTCTGTATCAGAGAATTCCAAACTGACTGTGACACCACAGCAATGTGAGAATGGATTACTAATGTACATGATAAGCTTTTCTTCTCAGCCCCTGTGCTGATGTCCTCCATGCAGGAGATTATTTGCTGTGATAGTGACTTTAGTCAGATGTTGTGTTATCTCACTGGTAAGTACCAAATGGATGAAACGTGCACGAGACACGTGGCTCGCGTGTGCTTTGTGATGAGCATCGGGCACTGCATGTGCACAGTGTATACAGCACCATGGTTGTATGTGCCGGCTGGCTGGGTCATGTTAATTGCGCCCTGTCCTTTTCCTTTTCATTAAGGGTCAAGATGAGTCATATTGAAAAAGAGAACAGGGTTTTAAGGGTTGGGGGTTGGTTGGGTTACGAAAAGACGGTGCTGGATTATAATATCTATTGTCATCTTCATCTTTATATTCTTGGTTGTGATTTCAGTGATTGGTTACAAAAGCCAAATAATAATAATAATAATAATAATAATAATAATAATAATAATACATTTGAGCTTCATCCTTATTGTACTTCATAAATCATTCCATATCCATTTTTATCATGATACCACTTATACCATGATTTTTAGCAATATTATCTATATTATAGTCATCATAACGATCAACATTTCATCTCCACGAAAGTCTTCTTTTTATGTCATCATCATCATCATCATCATCATCATCATCATCAAATAAAAATCATTGCCACGAACCTGATTACAGTGATCATAATAATTATTCTCATTATATTGGACTGAATTTAATCTTCAGCAAAGTCATTTTACATCTGTAGCATCATCATCATGATCATCATCCTCATCATCATATTAACCACCACCACCACTGTCATCACCATCATCATCATCATCATCATCATCATCATCAAAATCAAGTAGCACACCTAGGCTATTACTTATCACAATTATCCTAATAACGGTCATCATAATCAGCATTCTCATCAAATTTATCTCCATGAAAGCTTTTTTTCATCATCATCATCATCACCATCATCGTCATCATCACCACCAAAACGCAAACTGACCACCATGATGATCCTGATTATAGTGATCATAATCATCATTATTATCATTTTACATCTCTATCATCACCCTCATCATCATCATCGTTGTCATCATCATCATCATCATCATCATCATCATACTATCATCACTAAATAGCAAACTGACCATTATAATG
>JAOTRR010000002.1:1375786-1386394 GCA_028570945.1 Gogo arcuatus
AAACCAGAGAAACTGATAATTTTGCAGTGGTCTCTTAATTTTTTCCGGAGCTGTACATGAGGGTTTCTCTGATGAACTCACAGTTTCAAAATCCTCCGTAAATTTTCAATGGGATTCAAGTCAGGAGATTGGCTCAAGAGGAGATTCCTCTTGAACTATTTTGGCTGTATGTTTGGGGTTGTTGTCTTGTTGAACAGATTCAGTTTCTTGGCCAATGAGATTAAATTCTGCCCCGATATGTCGCTCCATTCATGTTTTCTTCGATGACCTGTAGTGTAGGGGACAGTTTGCAGAGAAGCAGCACCGTATCATAGTCATGATGCTCCCACCACCGTGCTTCACAGTGGGTATAGCGTTCTTGGGATTATATATGCAACCCTTCTTTCTCCAAACATGATGTGCTGAATTATTTCCAAAGGGTTCTATTTGTGTTTTTGTCTGACTGTTCCAAAAGAGTTCTGATTCGTTTAAATGTTTTTAGATGTGCATTTCTGCTTCTTTTTTTTTAGCAAAGGAGTTTTGCGTGAGGTGTAGGAATGGAGGATAATTATGGTGCAGTTGCATTGGTTATTGTTCTTTGTGTATGCGTAAGCCTACATGTACACTATTAAAATCAGACAGAAAGTGTCATATCAGGAAGACCCACTACATGGAGTCATATTACTTGACAGACAAGTGGTGGAGATTATGTTGATCAATTATCATTCAACAGGATCTGTTATACTGTATGAATAGATAGAATAAAATAGAATAATTTTTATTGTCACTATACACAGGGAGAATAAAATTTGTTTGGCTTTGCTTGGATAGAAATAAATACGAGATAAAACATAGAAGATAAAATATAAAATTATAAAAAGAAGCAGTAGTAGTATCAACAGCAGTTATAGTGGCATAGTGTTTTAAAGTGACTCTTGTGCAAGTTACCAAACTATACCTTTGATAATTAGTTTCCATATTTACAATATCTGTGGTAACAGTCTCTGAGGGTGAGGGTGTGTGTGTGTGTGCATATGTGTGTGTCACAGTCCCTGGTGCCTGTAGTCCTTGCAATCAGTACTTTAGCTGAGCAGAAGGGGTGTGACGGAGGCTACAGTTCTGGGAAAGAAGCTTATTGCCCTGCAGTTCAGTGTTTCAAAAAGAGAGTGGCCAAGGTTTGTGGTGTCTTTGAGAATACCGCAAGCCTTCCTTCTCAGTCAGCTGGCATAAATGGTGTCCAGGTTCAGGCGCTCCGTCCTGACAATGCGCTGGGCTGCCTTCACCACATGATGCAGGACCTTCCAACTCAGCGGCTGTGCAGCTGGCATACAGTTGGTTAGGATGCTCTCGATGGTGCTCCTATAGAAATTTACCAACAGTCTCTGTGGGAACTGGGCCCGTTTCAGCTTTCCAAGGCAAAAAAGTCTTTGTTGGGCCTTCTTAACCAGGTGTGAGGTGTTGGAGGTCCATGTCAGCTGTTTTGACACCTAGACTCCAAGGAACTTCCATTCTTTCCACCGCTTCTCCATGTATGTGGAGAGGGAGGTGTTCTATCTCCTTTTTTCTCCAGGTGATTTTGGACCGGAGGAACTTTTTCATAGTTCTTAGAGCTATTGGAGGAAGTACTCCCTTTTTTGTGGTCAGAACTGAGGACGATCATAGTTTTTCGAACGCTATTTTGAGTGACTTCTGGGTAGGTACTCTCCCAGCACGAGAGGAACCATGAGTGACGTAAGTGTATGATGAGTGGTCCAGACATAAGTGTACGTTGATTGGTCGAACATATCAGCCAATGCAGCACCGGCAACCACCATTTTTAAAAATCCATCTAAAACCTTGTTCAAACAGCTCTTAATGTTAAAAAGTCTTACATTAAAAAAATGGGGGAAAAACATGGGCAAATAGACTGACAGTGAAGTCCACGCTTTATTGAGCGTATATGCGACGGAGGAAATACAATGTAATTTTGATGCGTCTAAGCAAAATATAAAAATCTTAATTAAACTAAATGTGCTAGTCCATGTTTTTTTTCTGCTGTCGTAAGAAAAGCCGTTATAAAATAATAATCCATACTGACAGGTTAGGTAAACATATGTTAAGCAATCACCAACTGTTTTCCACCACAAATTCGCTCTTTATAATGTAAAATAAAGAATTTACTGTCAGCACGTAACACTTCCTGGTCTCCCTCATTCTACAGCACAGTGGAATGATCCATTTCTATAGGAACACACGACCAAAACATGACACATGAAAGTGGACAAGTTTAATTCCTAATGTTGCTAGTTTGCTGTTTTCACAGCAACACAAGAACATTGGTGGACAAGACGCACATTCATATGAAAACAAATTAGTGACATCCGACTGGCAGTGCGAATGCAAACAGAAAAAAAGCCCTTGAAGGTACAGTAAATAGTTCTTGAAGAAGCTCCCCAGTGGGTAGTTCCTCTCAATGAGTCCCTAGAACTGTTTGGTCTGAAAGCACCTAAAGACAATCTCCTTTGTCTTACTCAGCCAGATGTTCCACCTCAAGCCCGTAGGCTGTCTCCTCATTGTCTGGAATCAGCCCTACTATTGTGATGTCATCAGCGAATTTAATTATGGAGTTTGAGGTGTGAATGGAGGTGCAGTCGTGGGTGAAGAGTGTAAAAAGCATAGGGCTCAACACCCAGTCCCATGGGGTTCCTGTGTTTAGGATGACAGTCGAGGAGGTGGCTTCTGATTCTGACCTGCTGTGGTTGGTCTGTGAGGAAGTCCACGACCCATACACACAGAGAAGAACCAAGGCTCAGGTTGTCCAGTTTGCTGACCATTATGTGGGGAACGATGGTGTTATGCAGAGCTAAAGTCCACAAATAGCATCGTCACATAACTGCTTGGCTCTTCTAAGTGTGTCAGAGTGGTGTAGAGTGCTGTTGCGATGACACCCTCTGTATAGCGGTTTGCTCGGTAGGCAAACTGATGCTTATCTAGATTAGGTGGGATGATGGTTCTGCTGTGTGAGAGCACAAGTTTCTTGAAGCATTTCGGACTGTGGGTGGTAGAGCCACTTGGTGATAGTCATTCAGACACTTCAGAATTGCTTTCTTAGTGTAATGATAGAGGATTTCAGACATGTCAGAACAGCAGCTTGTTGTAATGAGAGGTTGAATATGCTGGTAAACACCTCTGTAAGCTGGTCGACATATGCTTTCAGAACCCGGCCGGACACCCTGTCTGGGCCTGACACCTTCCTAGCATTGACTTTCTTCAAGGTGGCCCTCACCTGGTGGTGCTGTAAAACCAGTATCAGCTCCTCAGGAGGTGGGATGATGAGTAGAGCAGCCCCTCTGCTCTAAACATCAAAGCGGACAAAGAACTGCTTCAGGACATCAGGCAGACTGATGCCATCACTGGGCAGGAGATTGGTGGTCTTGTAGTCCGTCAGTGCCTTGATGCTGTTCCACATGCTGCGGGGGTTGTTGTTGTCAAAGTGATCCTCAGTGCACTTTTTGTATTTGTGCTTTGCATCCCTGATTGAGAAACACCTTTATTATCCTTGGTGTTAACACATTCTCTGTGCAAAAGTTTATCCAGCATATTCCTCCAGGTCTGATCCCTCTGCAAACAAATCCCATTCTGTGTTATCAAAACAGTCTTTCAGCACTGAGGTGGCTTCCTCAGACCACACTTGTACTGTCCGTGGTCTGCAAAACAAAACCAGCTGGGATTAGAGGTAGCGAAATATGGTCTGAGGTGTGCTGGGGTGCAGAAGGATTTGCTTTAAATGTTTCTGGAATGTTTGCATAGACTTGATCCAGGACGTTGTTCTCTCTCGTTGGGAAATTCACATTTTTATGGAATTTGGGCATGGCCAACTTGAAGTCCCCTGTTACAATGATCACACCATCCAGGTGCATCTTCAGCTGGTCATTAATGCCGTCATGTAGCTTTTCCAATGCTATGTAATGTACGAGTATACTGCCAGGACTGTTCTTGTCATGAATTCCCTCGGGAGAAAGAACGGTCTGCACCTTACCACTAGATACTCCAAGTCTGGGCAGCAGTGTTTATCAGTCATATCCGCGGCTGTGCACCAGCTTTTGTTTACATAGATACATAGACCTCCTCTGTTCTTCCCCGAGTCCCTTGTCCAGTCCGCTCTGTGAATAGAGCAGCCAGCTAGCTCTATAGAAGCGTCCTGAAAATTGTGGTTCAGCCAGGTCTCTGTGATCACTAGTGTGGAGATATTCTCAATCTGATCTCATCCACCTTGTTGGCGAGAGACCTGGGATCAGTCATACATGTTGAAGGCTGCTGTTTTATTGATAAGATATAGGCTTACTAAGAAATTAAGAGGTAAAAAATAGGAGAGAGCCAAGCAGCTGCGTCTGCACACACCTCCATCTTGAATCAAGGCTATCAGGCTATCATGTGCCCCTTGTGGTCTCTCAAGGCTATTACACCATGCAACATTAAACTGCAGTTTAATAGACTACAATGTGAACAGCTAGCAAATGCAAATAACATATTTCAGTGTAATTTTAAACCATTGATGCCTCAGAGATGTATCAAGAAAAGAACATGCTGATCAATAATCGAGGTATTGATGGTGTATGACATCCCTGGTAAAAACTGGTCTACCATTCCAGCCAGATCGCACCTCGGCCGATGAGTATAGTGTATCATGCGTAAACACAGTGATAGATTCATTCACACCTAGGGGGAGTTTAACATACTAGCATGTTTTTGATAGGTGGGAGGAAACCGGAGAACCTCAATGAAACCAACATGGACGCAGACAGTTTGGTTGGTTGGATGGGTCAGTCCAAGTGACAGAATGACTGTAATTTGCAGATATTTGAGAATAAACAGGATTCAAGTTTCTGTAATTGGACCAAAGTAGGACTGTATTGCAGAGCAAGGCAACTGTCTTTAAACAGACTACATACTGGTACATGGTAATGGTTTACAGTTTTCATTTGTTATATTTGGTGGGTTGTGTGGTACAGAAATGAGTTTCCACCTCATGCTGAGCTGAGTGAAGGAAGCAGCATGAGAGCACGAATGCAGGTTCAACTAAAGTTCAGATTTTTTTTTTTACTCAGTGCTCTACATGTGAGTCTTGATGGAGCAAGAAAAAGTCTTGCTGCCTAAAAAAGCAACAGAATCACCACGAGTTAAAAAAAAAGAAAGATATTACAAAGTCGCAGGTCAACACACAAATTATTTTATATAACACACACCTTATACCTGCATTCATTGGAATTCATGGAGCTTAATCGTGAACATACTGTAACATCCACTGGATGACAATATTATTATAACAATTTTTATATTATTTATAACAATTATTATAACAATTATTCTCTGAATAATTGTAGGTTGTCAGGTATCTGAAGTGATGCGATTTGCAAATCAACGTCAAGGTGGTAACAGTAACACAATAATCATTGATTATTTTCCTACAATAACCCACCAAGTGTTTTGTTTTTACATAGTACATTGCATACTGCATCTTAAATTTGCTTCAAGTGCCTTTCACTGACTTATGATTTCTGCACATAGGTATGGAGACCATCCTGCTTTTTTCAGATACAGATCAAACACTGGAAAGCTTCTTCCGTTGTTCTATATTTATGATTCCTATTTGCAAAGCCCAGATATCTGGGCGCAGCTGCTTAAGAGAACTGGGAAGACAAGCATCAGAAACACCCCATATGATGCCATCTTTATCAGTTTGCTCGTGGAGGAGAAGCATAAAGCCGAAGTCCTGGCTGCTGGCTTTGATGGCATTTACACATACTTTGCAACCAATAGCTTTTCCTACGGCTCCTCTCAACAGAACTGGAGATCCATTAAGGCTTTCTGTGATAGCAACGATTTGATTTTCATCCCCAGCGTAGGTCCAGGCTATATCGACACCAGCATTAGGCCCTGGAATGGTCAGAACACACGGAATCGCGTCAACGGCAAGTATTACGAAACGTCTCTGAAAGCAGCGCTGGAGATCAGGGCCAAGATCATCTCTGTGACTTCGTTTAACGAGTGGCACGAAGGAACTCAGATCGAAACAGCCATACCTAAAACAAGAGGCCAGACTGTTTACTTCGATTATCTTCCCTACAAACCAAGTCTGTATTTAGACATTACACGCAGGTGGGCTGAGAAATTCAGAGAAGAGCAAGAGAAATGGCTACAGTGACTCATTCTCTGAATGAGTGATTTCTTTATGAAATGTTTAAATATTTACACTGAACTCGGCATCTTAGCCAAGTATTCAGTCACCTCACTTGTGTTAAGTCCTAGATGATGTCGGTCTCAGTGAATCGTCCATCAAATGTCCTTATTGAAACGTCATTTAAACACATAAATACAACCTTACAATTATTTTTTTAAATCTGAAAAATGCATAATACTGTATGTACTTTGTTGTTAGCAGCTGTGAAAGTAAAGAAAGTTCATTCAGTGGTTGTTCTTCTATTTCATGGATTGTTCAACAGATTATTCATCACTTTTGATTGAAATTTGTCATATTATATTATTGCAGGAATTCATTTCTGATTCAGCTTCACTTGGTTTGCTTTGGCAGTCTGGGAAAACCCATGAAATGTTGCGATATCTGAATTCTGGAAATCCTTCTAGTTTTTCTACCAATAATCTCAGTTGACATGTCTACAAAAACCTAAATATATTTTACCAAAATACCTTTATCTTACCTTGCCTTGGTTGGATATCTTCTCGCAAAGAGCATGTGCAAGAATCCAGTTTAACAAAAGCAGTGGTGAAAACAGTCAGTCTTCCTCAAGATGTCTAAAACCTCACTCAGTGATATTATTCCCTCACACAGTCAGTGTCATGCTTTGGTCATGTTCTTGGATAGCTACAGCGATGAAATAAACATTCGGACACTTTTGTTTTTGTTATTTAATATACTTCCAGTGCGTATATCCACTTAAAATGCACACACCATAATGGGTAAAACATTTATCAGTATTTTAGTAAAGTTGTGTGTGAATGTGTGAAACCAAACTAAAAATGTTCGAAAGGCTGAATATACAAAAGTTTTAGAAATGCTGATTTTATTCATACTTGTGTATATGTTGTTGAATCCCAATCAGCTGTATTTGTAGTTGTGTGTGCACGGCACAGCTGATTTGTATTTGGTGATGCCCACAAAACTCCATAAAAGGCAAAACTCATGCTGCAGAAATGACAAGCTAAAGGCTTTCTCCTTAAGAGTAGAAGTGGAAGTTATTTTGACTCTCGTTTATGACAATAAAGCTGTACATATACTGTATATTATTTAACAGCATAACAGTAAAATCTGGAGCCAAGTTATGGAAAATGTGAATTAAGTGATGTTAAAAGTATATGGTTTGACATGAAAGCGGAGAAAAATATATATCTACTGCACCCATGTGATCATGGACACCAATCACACAGAGAAACTGCTATGTTTAATTGTTTCTTGTTGAATTCAAAACGAAGTGTCTTGGCGGCTCTCGGCCAGAAATCCCTCACACCCTCCCTGATGCCATGTAAGAAAAGCAGAATGGCATGAGTCCACAGGAAGCGAATGGCCCAAGCTCACTAGGGAGTATACAGCATATTGCAGCTTGAGACATCAGTCACAAGCATTAAAAGAAGATGCCATGGCAAACGGAACCGACTTATACACTGACTGAGCCTGTCCTACTTTATACAGCGGCATTCTTAATTGAGTGACTTTTTCATATTTAATATTTCTTTAGTTAATCCGTATATAAAAGTGCACTAACACACACTCAGGAACATGAGTAGGACCTTACAGGATTTTCATGAAATAAAAATAATTTAATGAATAATTGTAATGAATGCTCATGAATGCTGTCACGTCCTTCCAGAAATGACAATCGGCTCATTTCCATGACCAGCTGATAGCCATCACATTACATCACATTACGCCATTTCTGGTCATGCATCTATGATGCAGGTATGACAACAACAAAAAAGGGCAGCTGACTTTTGTGGAAATTTCTTACAAATTGACAGGGCAGAACAAGACGCTTTAAGAAAAATAAATCATTCACTGTTTCGGTTTCTGAAATTTGTCCCATGACTCACAAAGTTCCACAGAGCACATTGCGAAATTAATGAGAAGACTGTAAGTTATAAGACTGGGTTGTGGAATAATTCGGATAACTAGGCAATGTAAGAGAGTCTTTTTGTCACTGATTTGTCAGTGTTTGTGTCGGTATATTTGTGTTATGTTGTATAAAGTGCATAGAAAATGTGCAGACTCTCTCAGTCCTTGCACAGCATCACGAAGATTTTTGTCATTGTGCTATTGGTCCTAGGTCTATGTATATGACGGCATTTAACACTACTGTATTACATGAAGCGCTTGGAGAATAGACCATACACACAATCTCTGTCTAATTAATGCATTAAATTCTTACATTTAGTCATTTTGTTATACAACCATTTTGTGGCTTTTCTGCCCCAGTTTAGTGTTATGACTGAACACAGTATGGTGTGGTGTGAATGATGGTTTTCGAACATACAGTAATAACAAACAATTCTACATCAATTTACTTAGAATATAATGTTTATTTTGATAGAATGTTAAGCCTTCATTCGTCACATGTACCTTTAGAGCACAATGAAATTCTTTCTCTGCATTTAACCCATCTGGAGATGTGAGCACACACACCCAGAGCAGTGGGCAGCTGTGCTGTAGCGCCCAGGGAGCAGTTGGGGGTTAGGTGCCTTGCCCAAGGGCACTTCAGCCATTCCTGCTCGTATGTCATGGCATATCTATTCAGAGAATGGATATTATCTCATGTACAGTACAGTAGCTGATCTTTATAACACACATGAAGAGGCAAAGTTGTTAAATAAAATTTTCCGTAGACTGTATTTAGTCCAACATTCACTTAATATATAGTGTACTTTTATATTTCGTCCATTAATATATAAATAAATTGTCAGGGTAGTGCAGTAAGTAGCATTGCAGCCTTACAGCTCCAGAGTCCCCGGTTCGATGCTGAGCTCGGGTTACTGTCTGTTCTCCTCATGTTCATGTGGATTTCCTCCCAAGGAAATTGAATACCACTAGGATTGGATTGGCTATGCTAAATTTTCATGTATGAACAATAAATCTATTGTAGTTGTATGATTAGTGAACTGAGCAAATGAAACTTGCTTTTTTGTGGAACGTGAACTGGACAGAGCAATCTTTTACATAACAGCCTGTGCTTTTTAGAAGATAGGGGAAAGTGTCTTGCATGTGTGTGTGGGGGGGGAGGGGGAGGGGGTACATCGGAATGTGAAGGAAGATAAAAGAGTAGCTGTTGTCCTCATGGATAAGGATGGATAAGCAACAGTGCAGGTGGAGTGTGTTTGTTACTATGGGGTAACGTTCTTGATTTGCCTTTCTAACCAATGAAATATCACTTTTTATTTTCTAATAATCAATCACATGAGACTACGCCCTATATAAAAAACAGTATATCATCTCTGTTTTTATCTACATGCTGGTAGAGATGGTCAGTTTAAGGTCAGTCTCTCCAGCTGTGACTACTGCAATAAAGAAATTATTTGATGAAGCAAAGAGACTCTGTCTGTATCTTATTCTGTCTTATGGTGAATTTCCATCACAATGGAATATGTGTGTATGCCTGGTGTGCTGCGATGGACTGTTGTCCCAGCCACGATGTATCCCTATATTGTACCCAGTGTTCCTGGGATAGGCTCTGGATTTATCCTGGTCCTGACCAGGATAAATTGGTTACCGAAGATAAATGAATGAATGAATGAATGAATACATTTTAATACATTTGGATAAATGCATTAAAAATGAAACATTTTGATTAAAAAATAAACAATAAATTAGGCCAGGAAATAAGGGTCATGAATACACGAATTGACCATTCAAGGAGTAATAAGGGTCACCAGAGAATGTAGCAGTGAATAATAATGATAATAATCACAAAACTGCCTTTAGACCAACTATTATGTATTATTTAGAGCATTTTGAATTAAATATGTTAGTTATATCCAAAGTAAGAGACCATCAAGCCTGAGTACCATTCAGTACTCATGGATTACTGTTTGCTAGCAAACACCAATGATGGGAAAATGTGCAGTACATCAATTCCATTTTCAGTCAAACAGCCACACAGTACTTTTTCACGCCGATCTTTGTATGATTCATGAACAATAACAATAATGATAGGGAAAATGTATTAAACAGAAAATCATGTAGGTCTTCAACAGCATGAAATCTGTACTTTATTATCTGCCAACTTTGTTGGACAAGGTTATGTTTTCACCTCCGTTTGTTTGCCTTTTCCCAACGTAACTCAAATAGCAGTAAACAGATTTTGCTGAAATTGATTATATTCTGATACAAATCCGGATATGTATGCGGATTTTTTTGTCTTTTCCCAAAAGGTAGTGAATGGATTTTGATGTACAGCTTTAGTATCATCCTAGGTTTTATTTTGATAATATGTGGCTTGGTGGAGGTATGCACTTGACCAAGTGCTCTTGTAGTTTTATTTGTAATGCTGACCTTTAATGTTAACCTGCAATTATTTTTAAACTAGGAATTTTTTTTTAAGGAATTTTAAGCCTTCATTCATCACATGTACCTTTAGAGCACAG
>JAOTRR010000002.1:1386494-1397579 GCA_028570945.1 Gogo arcuatus
ATGGCACATCTTGTGGGGTGTTCCTGGTATGCAGTGGTTAGTACCTACCAAAAGTAGTCCAAAGGATGGACAATTGGTGAATCGGTGACAAGGTTATGGGCACCCAAGGGATGCGAAGTCTAGCCTGTTTGGTCTGATCCCAGAGCTACTATAGCACAAATTGCCAAAAATGTTAATGCTGGCTATGGTAGAAAGGTGTCCGAACACACAGTGCATCGCAGCTTGCTGTGTATGGGGCTGCATAGCATCAGAGCTGGACCAGGGAGCAATGGAAGAAGGTGGCCTGCTCTGATGATTGATGAATCACATTTTCTTTTACATCATGTGGACAGCCAGGTGCGTGTGCATCGCTTACCTGGGGAAGAGGCAGCTGGATGCACTATGGGAAGAAGGCAAGCCGGCGGAGGCAGTGTGATGCTCTGCGCAATGTTCTGCTGGAAAATCTTGGGTCCTGGCATTCATGTGATGTTACTTTGACATGTACAACCTACCTAAACATTGTTTCAGACCAAGTACACCCCTTCATGGCAACAGTATTCTCTAATGGTAGTGGCCTCTTTCAGCAGGATAATGTGCCAAGTCACACTGCAAAAATTGTTCAGGAATGGTTTCAGAAACAAGACCGAATTCAAGGTGTTGACTTGGCCTCCAAATTCCCCAGATCTCAATCCGATCAAGCATCTGTGGGATGTGCTGGACAAATACAGGTTTATGATCATTGATATGGTGAAGGTTTCTTTAAGGAGATTTTTATTTAACATTTATAGACAGAGTCTCCAGTGTCAGCACTTTGTAACAGTTTTCTGCTATTGGAAAGTCTTCAGGACAGACAACTTTGTATTATTAACTTCCAAAGAGAGTGATAACAGGAACTTGTTTTACATGGTAACAATAAATGGATAAAAATATGACTTAGCCTTTAATTAGTAAAACATTGTAATCACTGGAGGAATATAAGAGGGACATCCTGTTATAATGGTAACTCCGCCTCACGTCGGGCCACATGACACCACCCCTTAATTTTTTTCCTACATCGCCACACTTGTCATTTTATACTTATTCTGAAACAAAGATCTTTAATACATTTTGAAGAAGTGAATCCATTAAGCTTTTCTTCTGTCCATTGAATATATCTTGTCCTGAAATTCTTATTGTGTCATGCTCTTTGTTTTCCTGTTGCAAACCAGTGCATGTAAATGTGTAGGCATGGAATTGCAACGAGCCAATCAGACTGCAGCCTTCAGAATTCTGAAGCCTGTGGCCAAAAAAGTGTACAAAAAATATCAGTCAGTGGCTCATGAGTGAAGTGTCCACTGAGCGTCAGTCTAGACTTCTTTAACCCCGGCTACAGATTCCTGGCAAATCCCCAGCTGTTCCCAAGCTAACTGTGAGATATGATCTCTCCAGGTGGTCCTGGGTCTGGCCCGTGGTCTCTGTCCATTGGGATGTGCCTGATGGAGCTCTATCAGGAGCTGACCATGGGGCATCCTTGTACCCTGCTCAGATTAGGGTTACCTACCTCTGAAACCAGTGCTGGGGGTGGTGTCTGCAAGTGAGTGCCTGATGACCAGGCCATCTATATAACCCAGTAAGGCTCAGCCCAGAATGGCGACATGGCACCATCTTGTGGGCTCACACCTGCAAGGTGCAATGACAGTAATGCGACAGCCTTACACAAACGAGAGCCTTGCAATGGAAAGGGTCTTATTATAGAGTGCTGTTTTAAAGGGCAAGCAAACTATTTGACTGTTTCTGACTCAAATAAATGATATACTTATTGTTTCATCTTTTCAATAGGGACCTACACTGAGAAATCTTCCCAAGACATTTCCAAGACTGGACCAAATGAAGATTCAAACATGTTTAACTCTTCATAGCTACATTTTGCTTTGTTACTGTTAAAAAAGCAAAGAATTGGCCGAAGCATCTGCTTTGCAAAATCCTTCCTGAATGACTGCAAAACTACCAGGTAAACATTTAGGAAATCATTTGCTCATTTCTCATTTATTACACCTCCTGCTCTAGTAATGTTATATCTCTGTCATTTTTATAAAGGCCAGAGTATGCCATCTGCACCTACACACAGGATTCTGCGACCCCTCCTGCTTGGCACCTTCTTACTGGGCTGTTTTGTGACTCTGTTTTTGATGTACATCAAGCCGTCCACTAGTTGGTTATCGGGTCCTGTTGAATCAGAAACATCCACCGCTCGGGTAAAGAGCCTCCTGTCCAACAGAAGTGAGCAGAACCAGACCACAGTGCTCGTCTGGCTCTGGCCATTTGGGGAAACCTACGATCTGAACGTGTGCAGCTCCCTGTTCAGTATCGACAACTGTTTCATAACCGCTGACCGCAACCTTTATAACAAATCCGATGCAGTTGTCATCCACCACAGGGACATTAGCACTGATCTGTCCAACATGCCGCCAGCGTATCGGCCTCCTCTGCAGAAATGGATCTGGATGAACCTCGAGTCGCCATCCCATTCATCCCAGTTACTTGGCATCGAGAACCTATTCAACCTGACCCTGAATTACCGTCAGGACGCTGATATTGAAGTGCCTTATGGCGCCATTGTTGCCTCCCAAGGCGAGGAAAGCTTTGTACCACCGAGCAAGAACAAGCTGATCTGCTGGATTGTGAGCAACTGGAACCCAGATCATGTGCGAGTGAAGTACTACAATGAACTGTACAAGCATGTGGAGATCCATGCCTATGGTCAAGCATTCGGCGAGTACATATCAGACCAGGACTACTTCCCTACCATCGCCAGCTGCAAATTCTACTTGGCATTTGAGAACTCAATTCACAAGGACTACATCACAGAGAAACTCTACAACCCGCTCTCAGTTGGCACAGTGCCAGTAGTTTTGGGCCCACCGAGGGAGAATTATCAGAATTTTGTAGAGGGCGATGCTTTCATCCACGTGGACGACTTCTCCTCCCCAAAGGAGCTGGCTGATTATCTTTTATTTCTGGACAAGAATGAGGAACTTTACTTGAGGTACTTTGACTGGCGTAAACACTTCAAGGTAAAGAAAGCCTATTTCTGGGCTGAGCACACTTGTCTTGCATGTGATTATGTCAGAAGACACAACGAGTACAAGGCATTTAATAATCTCGACAAATGGTACTGGGGCTAATCTGGATATGTGCTGACTGGCTGATTGGTTGGAAGTGATATAAGAGGTTGATACCATATTTTCCAGGCTATCAAACACATTTTTACCTCTTTACGAGGTAAGATTAATACAACAAACTGCCATGTATGTTATAATTTTTGTATGTACCCATTTAAGAATGTTTCTATGGTAGACCTGCTATCCCAGCTTTTCTTCAGTAAAAAAAAAAAACATTCCCAGTGTTAGCTTAGAGTTAACATCACAGTGAAAATCTTTGTAAGGATGGACTTAAGTCTGTTTTACACCATGTGATTTTCATCACTGGTAATCAGGGGTGGCTATACCAGGCTGTTAGTTTTTATTATTTTTATTATTATTATTATTATTATTATTATTATTATTAATATTGTTAATAATAATAATAATAATAATAATAATAATAAATTAATTAATTAATTAATTAATTTTTTACATTTATTTTACCATACTTAATCATACCATACAGGTTCAACAAGCAGAACTTTATTGATTTTTGCAAAAACAAATTTATTGATTGTTGTGATTGTTTAAACAAAATGGACTTTAAGGCACTGTTACTTAATCCCACTGCCTGCTGCACTAACCACATCAGTTGTGGTGTGATAACAAACTTGCAGTTAAACATATCTCGAGAAAATAAAGAGACTAGCTGAACTTGAATAAATTTTATGTGCGACACAAGGTGAGAAAATCACAGCTTGTAGCTGAAACATTGGCCAATAACTTGCTGATATTTTGTCAAGAGCATAGACACAGTGTGCTACAATACAAACTTTGATAGAAAATGATAATGTACTGTATTAATGCACTTAACTTTTGTCCAATCTTGGTAATGTTGCAAATTGTTAAAGAATTTCTTGGTCTCGTCAGCAGGCAATTTAGTGATACTGAGACCAAAGACAACCAAGAAACAAGTTCTGGCAGTATCATAAATTTTGGAAGAAAATCTTGGAATGTGATCATTGCTAAAAAGCAGAATGTCATCATGTTGTTGCATCGCAGGACTATTGTAAGAGAATAATACTCATATAATATGACTTAAAGCACGGATATGATACAGTCTGCCTAATTTTATTGCCATCATTTTGTACAATGTGACACATAATAAACCTATAAAACCATTGTTACTACTCAGTTTAAAGCAGACTTTGGAGACATTTTAGCCATTACAGAGGGATTAAGATCAGGGCTAAAGCAAAACAGTTCAGATAGTGTATAAAGCTGAACTAGAGCAACACAAAAAATAAACTTGTCCCATACATGTTCCATTTCAGAGGTAATGTCTTTTCATATCACATGCTTACACAGTAAAGCATACAGAATTTTAGGGACGTGTGTCATACATAAGTGGAACTTACTGTCTGGAAAATATGGTAAATCTATACAAACGAGGATCAGCGTTATCTGCTTAGACTGCTCTGGTTTATTTTTGTAAAATGAAGTGGATATTAATTTATTTTGATAGTCATGCTGAGCACTTTCCATATTTATTAATTTGAATGCAGAGAACATATTTTATTATGTGATAACCTTTGTGACTGTTTTGTTTTCTGAACGCCTTATTTATCATGTTTGACATTTGTCAGTGGTGATTTTAAATTGTCATTCCATGTTCACATCCAACTCACTAAATCATAAATTACTCCAATTTTAAGTTTGGAGAAATTAGTGTTGAATAGGAAATATCTGTGTATTATTTATTTCACTATGATATAGTGTAGGTGTGGTGTTTGTAAAGTATGCAGTGTTTACAGATCTGGGAATTGTGTATGTGTTGTCCATTGCTGTAATTAGTGTAGTGTCTGAATTAGAAATTCTTTTTAGGTCACATAATTTTCTTTGGATGTTACTGGCACTGTCATGAAAGGCTAATGACCTGAGCTAAAGCATCAACGCACTGTTATTACTTTTTAATCAGCCACAACGTGCGCTTTCACCATCAGCACTAGTGCTATACTCTCATATCAATATACTGTACGTAGAAACACACAATCTTTTGAATTTTTTAAAATTAGGATTGTATGGAAAGTTAACAGTGTGATAATCAGAGAATATAAGATCACAGTTTTACTGTCATACTACATACTAGGGCTACATTGATACTGATTTTGGCATTTCTGATACCAGTACTCATAAAAAGTGCTCTGATACCAACAAGGCGATGCTATCTGAATTAAGCCTAGCGCATGTGGTTGCACTAAACAACAAGCAATAGTTCACAATTAATGATCAAAGCAAAACAAAGCAGACTGCAAACTGTGCTCAAGAAGAGAAACTACAGCATCTTCATACAATTTAAGTAACCTGATAAAACATCTTAAATATAAAAATAAGCACAAGGAGTTCATTGCTAGCAGCAAACGGCAACACTGCAGCAAAGGGTAGCTAGGGCAAGTAGCTCGGGGAAAAAAATGTCTACATAAAAAATAAAAACACTAAAAACAACAAATCATGCATTATTTACAGCTGCAGAGGTTTTTCTGAAGTGAAACAAAACCCGCTGTTCTTCATTGCAACCCTACTCGATCTAAAGTTACAAATGTAGCTAGCTAATTCACTTAAAATCAGCTAGCTATGATTTTACTTCATTTAAAATAAGCTAGCAAACATCGTAAAGTGCACGTGTAGCGGCCTAAGTGTACGAATATGCAAATGTGTGCTTTTAATGGTGAATATGTAAAGCAGGGAAACAAAAACAGAGCTAAATAAAATGTCCTGTGATGTCCCTGATTGATTAATACTAAGTACTCGTCTCCATATGATTTACTCATTTCACTGAAAATTCCCTCCAGCTGCCCCAGTTGGAAAGCAGTTTTTAAATTATGTTTAAGCTGTATGTCAGTGATTGTTTAAAAGGAAAGAACAAAGGGAGGTTTACAATATCCGCATATAATCTCGATTTTCCAAACAGGACAACATTGCATACCATCGAAAGGCAACATTTTTGTTTTGTCATTAATTGTAAGATGTGTACGTGTGGCAGATGGCTGTTCATGTGTCTGCATAAATTAACACCACATCTAAATGCTGTATCAACATAAATGTTGGGGGTTGTGCAGCTACCAGGATGCAAACAACAAACAAATTTGGTTTTAACGCCTACAGACCTACCAGCCTACTGGCATGTGAACATTCTGTCCACTCCGTGAACATTGAGCAGTAAACCACAGTATGCCAAAAATCTCCATCTGAATTATGGTGATGGCGAAAAATATAGATTACTTCTTCCATCAGAACAAAATGCATTTAATTTCATGAGCATCTAGATCAACGCACACTACGTACACATTTGTTTTTCTTTTAAAAGCTTAGATAAAATGTAATGTCAATAAATTGTTCACCTTGAAAAACACTAGAAAATGCTGTACATCAGAGAAATTGGTTGATTGTCCATACTGTAAGGCATGGCTAATATTTATGTCATTTATATAATTCTATATTTTCTCTCATAAAAATCAAGTAGTATATCATTGCTTAGCCTACTACTGCAGCAAAGGCTAAATTCAGCAAAAGAAACAGTTGCAAAATTATATGCACTGGTATAGCATAACCTTTTTTGTAGCATTTTAGATCAATTTTTTCATGGTATATGATCACACCACTCCATTATCACACTCCTGATTTAAATGCTGTGCTTTTTTTTTTTTTGTCTTGCAGAGTGAAAAATATGAAATCAAGAGCACAAGTCCATTATGCAAATGTATGCATGTGTGTTGTATTGCATTCATAAGAGTTTATGATATTATGAGGCCCTGTTTTTTGGGGGACAAAAAAGTTCATGGACATTTATTGTACATATTGTTCTTATGAAGAGAGAAGTGTAGCTCACTACTGCTCTATTCATAAACACTCGCTTAGCAAATGCGCTCAGTGCCAAAGCTTTTCCCTTGATTGTTTTTCTCTGATCTACTTTTACTGTGAAAGGCTATTTTTGCATAAGTGTAATCTAACAAGTGCTGTATGATAAATTTACAAAGGAATATCATGTGAATGCACGCAGATTACTAAAGCGCTGTGCTTTGTGTTCCTTGACTAATTTTAGCTCCCTGCTAATGGGAGATTCCACGATTGTGGTGACATTTATCCCTTTTTATCATTGGAACTAACTAAACATGCATATACTCGTTCAAAAAACGTGTTAACCCATCTCAGGCAACTATCTTATTTTTTAAAAAGGGTTTTGGCTGCATTTTTACTCCCTTTTAATCATAGAGTTGGAAAAATGACAAAATGTGGTGAACTAGCATCCATGAATATTAAGGACTTTCTAGTGATTTGCTTAAAATTATTATTCATTTTTTAATTAATACTGTAATTTCAGTTTCTAATCAGGGTAACAGGATTGTACTTTTCAAAGCAACAGTCAATCGGTATCACAATATCATTAACAAATTAAGAGAGAAGAATGAGACTTACTTTTCTTCTTCTCATGATCTTCAGGAACCTCGAACAATGGCTTCCTGTTGAACATGTGACTTATTGGAATGTTCCAAATGATTTCATAGGGGTGAATGTGTTATAGGTGGATGACAGTTGGATGAAATTAAAATGTAACATTTTTCATAGCCTATAATGGATTATTCATGGAAAAGGATATTCCAAGCATGAGATTCATACATTAATGCAAAAATAAAAAGTAAGAAGTATTTCAATGATTACATTTTAAGGTAAAGTGTAGTTATAGTGTGCTAGGATGGGCAAAAACTCTGTTTTGTTGGGATGGGATGGGCAACAATACAGTTTTGTTGTGCTGGGATGGGCAACAATACAGTTTTGTAAGTTATTTATCTGAAACATGCACATAGGTTGCTGTAAAAGACACTTTACCTGTGTCGAAATGTAATATCAGCGGGACACAAATGGCAGCCCGATCATGGAATCGCCCACACACATTAATCACAAGAGCCAGAGATCCAGCGCAGGTCAACGCTGATGTAAAGAGTTAAGACCCACATTTTTTGGATGCTTATTTTGTTACATAAATGCATTACGGCATTCTATTGTTGCTGTTTCTTTACTTTCCTCAAGCTGATGCTAATTTAACAGTGTAGTTGCTTATGGTGTCTGTGTTGTGTCTGTATTTTGTGATCGAATGTCAATTCAATGCAAGACCTTTTTTTGGATAAAAGGTGTTACTTCACATACACACACACACACACACACACACACACATGTACACAGTGGACACTGTACACAATGCAAATGTACAATTTTTCCTGATGAATATGTAAAGTTTGTTCACTGAGAAACAGCTGTGATCACACCATGTACTCTAATAGACATGTGAGGAGCTCGAAACTGCAGCTGCTGGATGCTCTGCGCACAAACAAATGCACTGAAATAGAAAGTGGAGAAGAAGCTTGACTGTGAAACCTGATAGGACATCCTCCTCGAGCAAAACAATAATCCTGAGTAAAATGTGAATGGATTCAGGGCAGTCTTTCTTTATTACTGCACAGCGTTTCTTGGCACCTGCAGCGTTTGAACACTGACTTAAAAGAAGCCAGCGAAAAGGTGATGTGAACCGGAAAAAAAAAAAAAACCACACACACAACAACTTTTTTATATCTGGTCTTGTGTCTGAATACCAACTCTTTGTGGGAAAGTATGTTATTGCTTCTTCACTGGATCATCCTGCTTTTCTTTCTCTCTGTACTCTATCTAGTTCTCTCTGAGAGGTCTTGGTTCCCTTTAACAAACTGTCTTTGCATTCAGAGTGTGTTCCTTTTGTGTGTGTGTGTGTATGTATGTGTGTGTCTCCGACTGAGGGCCCATGCTACATCATATACCACATACAGAGTGTTTCTCTATGCATTATGCGTTAAACATGTGCAACTGGACAGATTTTCTGACCTGATCATGGCAAGAAACTTTTACCAAAACATTATTTGCCAAATGATTTAGATGTCCGATGTCTGTTAGTGTCCTGAAAATAAAATGTCTGATTTAAATGACATTTGTGTTACATTGTATTTTGTTTAAATACATCATGCATGCAGATGGAATTTGGTACTAGATATGAGTAAAGTGTAAAAAGTTCTCACCCTCTATGGTTTCTATGTACCTGAATTTTTTATCATTTATTCACAAAAATATAGAATTGTTGTATTCAGAGTTAGGATGCATAGAGAGGATTTTAAAATGAAATTGCACATGTGTTCAGACCTCATACGTAACAAGATATTTAGGTGGTATTCAGAAATTATGCAAGAGTTACACACATGGAATGGAGTTTGCTTAAAACAGAGGCATTTTTCATAAACACTCGCTTAGCAAATGCGCTCAGTGCCAATGTTTTTCCCTTGACTGTTTTTCTCTGATCTGCTTTTACTGTGAAAGGCTATTTTTGCCTAAGTGTAATCTAACAAGTGCTGTATGATAAATTTACAAAGGAATATCATGTGAATGCACGCAGATTACTAAAGCGCTGTGCTTTGTGTTCCTTGACTAATTTTAGCTCCCTGCTAATGGGAGATTCCACGATTGTGGTGACATTTATCCCTTTTTATCATTGGAACTAACTAAACATGCATATAATCATTCAAAAAAAATGTGTTAACCCAACTCAGGCAGCTATCTTATTTTTTAAAAAGGGTTCTGGCTGCAGTTTTGCTCCTTCTTAATCATAGAATTGGCAAAATGACGTGGTGAACTAGCATCCATGACTATTAAGGACTTTCTAGTGATTTGCTTAAAATTATTATTAGTTTTTTAGTTAAATAATTTAATTTTAGTCTCTAATCTGGGTAACAGAATTGTACTTTTGTGATTGTCAAAGCAACAGTCAATCAATATCACAATATCATTAAAAATTAAGAGAGAAGAATGAGACTTACTTTTCTTCTTCTCATGATCTTCAGGAACCTCAGACAATGACTTCTGCTGAAATGTGACTTATTGGAATGTTCCAAATGATGGAACAAATGTTTTGTTGGGCTGGGATACACAATAAATAGTTTTGTTGGGGTGGGATGACCAAAAACTCTGTTTTGTTGGGCTGGGATGGGCAAAAACTCTTTTTGTTTGGGCTTAGATGGGCAAAAACTCTTTGTTTGGCTGAGATGGGCAACAATACAGTTTTTTTTGGCAGGGATGGGCAAAACACTGTTTTGTTTCTTCTGGGATTTGCAAAAACTCTTTTGTTGGGCTGGGATGGGCAAAAATACAGTTTTATTCAGCTGGGATGGGCAAAAACTCTGTTTTGTTTGGCTGGAATGGGCAAAAATACAGTTTTGTTGTGCTGGGATAGGCAGAAATGCTGTTTTGTAAGTTATTTATCTGAAACATGCACATAGGTTGCTGTAAAACACACTTTACCTTTGTTGAAATGTAATATCAGCGGGACACAAATGGCAGCCCAATCATCAGCACGCACACATTAATCACAAGAGCCAGAGATCCAGTGAAGGTCAACGTTGATGGAAAGTGTTAGGACCCACATTTTTTGCATGTTCATTTTGTTACATAAATGCATGAAAGCTGATAGGACATCCGTCTCAAGCAAAACAATAATCCCGAGTAAAATGTGAATGGATTCAGGACAGTCTTTATTTATTACTGCACAGTGTTTCTTGGTACCTGCATCGTTGAACACTGACTCAAAAGAAGCCGGTGAAAAGGTGATGTGAACCGGAAAAAACCCACAACAACTTTTATATCTGGTCTTGTGTTTGAATACCAACTCTTTGTGAAAAAGTA
Organism: Gogo arcuatus; assembly: GCA_028570945.1. Taxonomy (NCBI): domain Eukaryota; kingdom Metazoa; phylum Chordata; class Actinopteri; order Siluriformes; family Anchariidae; genus Gogo; species Gogo arcuatus. The sequence continues at coordinate 1,397,354 of JAOTRR010000002.1, forward strand.
TGTTATTACTTCTTCACTAGATCGTACTCCATTTGGTTCTCTCAGTGAGGTCTTGGTTCCCTTTAACAAACTGCCTTTGCATTCAGAGTGTTTTAGTTTTGTGTGTGTGTGTGTGTGTGTGTGTCCAACTGAGTGCCCATGCTACATCATATATCACATACAGAGTGTTTTTCTATGCATTATGCGTTAAACATGTGCAACTGGACAGATTTTCTGACCTGATCAT
>JAOTRR010000002.1:1488310-1506321 GCA_028570945.1 Gogo arcuatus
CACATTTTACACTCATCGGGAGCTCCGCTTTTAGGCAGTGCCTAAATATATATTAGTAGTAATTGTGTTAGGAGTGCATTTGTGTGGTGGTCTTGGAAAACCCATTGGATGTCGCTGTGGCTAAATTCTGGAAAACTAAAAATTGCATGGTCTCTAAACTGGACATTAAATTGAATTTCACCTTCATATGAGGACTTCAACACTTTTTGAAAAATTCATTTGTCTCAGTTTTCAGTAATATATTCTTGGTCATGGACTGTAATATTACTCTCCAGCCTGAGAGTTATACTCAGTACTTAGTCTCGGCCAACCATACACACTGCTTTCTGTTTTAGGTGCCAAGTTCCCAATTAAATGGACGGCCCCCGAAGCTGCGCTCTACGGACGGTTCACCATTAAATCAGACGTGTGGTCATTTGGAATCCTGCTGACAGAGCTGGTGACCAAAGGACGTGTGCCATATCCAGGTGAGATACAAAATTCAATTCAATTCAGTTGTATTTCTCTTAGTATTTCTGTGCAGTACTCTGCATATGGCATGGACGAAAAAAGGTCGGAAGAGGAATGACTCATGTACAGGACATGAGTAGGTAGATAAGCCTGGAAATATAAAAAGAAAAAAACCAAAATGTTTTTCTTTTGTTTAAGTTATACACAAAGCACATTTAAACACATGTTCTACGATTTAAAATTAAACCCAGCTCATTACTGTTTTTTTTTTTGTTTTTTTTTGTTTTGTTTTGTTTTTTTTTAGGGATGAATAACCGGGAGGTTTTAGAGCAGGTGGAGCGTGGATACAGGATGCCGTGCCCTCAGGACTGCCCGATTTCTCTGCACGAGCTCATGCTGCAGTGCTGGAAGCGAGACCCCGAGGAGAGACCCACGTTCGAGTACCTGCAGGCGTTTTTGGAGGACTACTTCACTGCCACAGAGCCCCAGTACCAACCAGGAGACAACCTCTAAGCAGCAAACAAGAGTTTGAGAGTTAAAGCGAATGGATTTGTGCTTTAATCTCACAGATTATAACACAAATCCAGGTCACTTTGACATAATAATGCTATTAGACATTGAAATATCACCTGGACGACTGAAAACCTCGGTAGAACTCAAGAGCCAGAGGAAACGCATCGCTACGACACACTGACCTGAACGACGATACGATGCACGTACGATGAATAAAGCTTCCAGATTCGTTGCCATTTCAATCCAGTATTCGACTCGTTCCTCATCTTCCATTAAAAAGGACGTGCCACATTAAATGTGTTCACTAAAGCCAAACCATATTTTGGGGACATTATGCGAGTGTTTGAAAAAGAATTAAGGATAACAGATGGCCTGTTTGTATGTAGTGTAAATATGATTGTGTTTACTTACCCTGTTTTAGGCTTTATTACTTTTTATAATGCTTTTTATTTGAGTTTAGTTTTTTTTTTTTTTTTTTTTTTTCCGTATCCAGTCATTGCTCAAAGAAAAAGTACGAATATCGAGGCTGAAACGAGACCACTAATTCTGGAAACAGCCTCTATTAAAACAACTGGGACTCTTGATTATTTATTCCAGTAATGACATACCCTGTTTGTTTAACTTTGAGAAATCCTGCAGCACATACGTTAGCTAGGTTTCCTGACACTAAACATTGTGACTTTTTCACCGAAGGAAAATGGTGTGTTTGCACTGGTGACTCTGCTCAGCTTTATTTGCACCTGCTTTTAGGAAAAGCTCAGTGTCTCCATTTATTTTTCTTGCTAGTGCATTTTCTATTTAGTCACTTTGGATTAACGATAGAAGAATTATGCATCGATATAGTAATCAGGCTGTGTGGGCATTATGCTTGACTATACCTGCATCTCTCTTTAGCGAAGATGATCAAATAAAATAAATGGCTAACATCATTATTGTTGTAAGAGGCATAAAAGCAAACCATTTAAATGCATTACAGTGTACTATGGTTTAACATAACTGCGTAGGGAAAAAATAATTAAGATTAACTCCACTGAGCTTGTCTAGCTTCTTTCTGGCCCTCATTTTTGTCCCTGGTATAAAACAATATCAAAACGTCATGTCCGAACCTCATTTATCCTCCATCAGTATGTTAGTGGCACAGCCCTTGTCTTTGAGGCAGAATTAGCAAGGCCATTTTCACCTCGTTTCCATTCCAGCTTTCACTTGAATATCTAGTGAAGGTTTTCTATAGAGTACTGCGCACTATAGTAAGCTGTATGAACACGGACTCCAACGCCAACCTCATGATTATCACTCGTTTCTCTCTGTCTGTTTTCTTTTTTTTTTTTTAAATTAAAGTCATCCATTTGGATTAATCCATAGACCTCGTGTTTTTATTTTATTGTTTTGTTTCATTTATGCACAAACATTTGTAGAATAAAGACTCATACCCAAGTCCATTTCTTTGGATTTTATGTTTCTCTTCTGAAATTAAGTTGCCTTTGGAATTTATCTTTGTCTTATACCACAGTGCTTGGATTCTCAAATCTGATTGGTCAGAAGTTGTTGATTAAACAACTGGCAATAATAAGTGATTGGCAAATGACAGGTTTAGATTAATGTTCTTGTTCGAATACGTTATCATTTCAAGTAACAGCTCATACACAGTGGCTTGTATGATGGACACTTAAGTCTAATAATAAAAAATATTATTGATGTGGTGAAGTTTTCAGTAAGGAGATGATTGTTTAACATTTATGGAAGGAGTATCCAGTGTCGGTACGGTTTTCCACACAGGAAAGTCTTCCGGAATTTACGCTTTCCAATTTCTTTGTGAAATTCTGCATTTTTTTTTTCCGTCCATTATTAACATCGAGTTTTCATTCTCACTCTTGAGGCGGCTGAGGAAACAACCGTTTATAGTCGCTATAATGTTAGTGATAACGTGAACTAACTAGTTTCAAAGACATTAAATGTAACCATAAATGGATAAAAAGTATATCATGAACAAATCACTGTGGTATAAGAGGAATAAAAGAGTTCGAAACATGCTGGTATTGGAAAATAATCAACTTCATGGCCACAAAACACCACCCAGGTGTTTATTTCCTATAAAAGTGTGTCCCAAGGTGTGTGTGTGTTTTTTTTCCTTTACATAAGTTTGTTTTGTTTAAAGCTTTATAATATTTGATTGAAATTTACTTTAGCATAATCAGAGGTGTATCACTCTCACAATCACTAGTATCATGACCGATCACATAATATTGGCTCATAGTTGATGTTTGTCAATATTTCTAATAATATAGTCAGTAGAGAAGTGCTTCATTTCCTGCAAAGCCTTCCTTGTTTTAAAAAATTTGTTTAAAGTTTTCATATTTTTACTTCATTTTAAGGCAAAAAAGGATTGGTTGGTCCTGTATAAATCTGTCGTTCAGAGATAAACAGATGTCAATATACAGTACATAAGGTATAATCCATTACTCAACCCTAAGAACAGTAGTTTCATTGTTAATCTATTGCTAGATATTAGAAATTTGAAACATTCTGTCTAATATCATAACCTGGATAAAAGCAACAGCAAATCGGCATTAACAAACAGGATGTCTTTTCGCATAATTCTTTATTTCGCAAGTTTCCAGTCCTGATCCTGGACCAGTATGACTAAAATATTTTTAGTCATACTGGTAATGGTCAGAGGAGGGCTGTTATTGTGATTCTATATGCTCAAAAATGCCTCCCTATAAATAAACCTTGGTTAAATAAATCTTGATGATATTGTATTGAATCAAGCATTCAGTATAAACAGAATAGCCTTCTGGTGCAACATTATTTCAGTCCATATTTTCTTCTTCCTGTAACATGACGTGTTTTTTTTTTGTTTTGTTTTTTTTTATTTTAGTAAATGCAGTCCATCGCCAGATGAGGGCTATTACATATTGCTCCAATCCCTGCTTCTGTTTTGCTAGTTATAAATAAGTGGATCAGTTCTATGAAATCCCAGTTCTATGATATCCCCTGAGATTTGATTCAAGACTCCTGTTAAATAGGGTATGAGATCTAAGTGTTAAAGCAGTTCATAAAGCAGTTTTAAATCCGAGTCAGTTTGAAAGAAAGTCAAAGCAAGTCATGACCATTTTTAATAAACATACGTATATGAAGATGAATCACAGTGAATGGGGAATGGGAAAACTAATGATCCAGTTCATATCAACACATCATTGTGGCTGACGAGGTCAGACCCCCCCCATCCCCCTGCAGCCTAAAAAGGCAAGGCCGTGAGCAGCTGGTGGAAGGAACACAAGCTAAGAATAACCAGTGGCTGTGGTGGATAAGGTTACCTTGAAACTCTTGTGCATGTTTCCTTGCCCCATGGCCATGTGAGGCGCCAATTACGCTGCTGAAATTATTAGCAAGTGTGTTTGCTGCCTCCCATGTTTAACCGTAGAGCTTCAGTGCCTCTTTGGAGTTCCCCCCGCACCATCTTGACACACTGCCCTTCATCATGTTCACTTAATATACTGTATAAAATTTGATTTTTGGACTCACTTAATGAGGTTCCACCTGTGGATTGTATGGAGGGACTAACAAGCCAGGCAGAGTTAGCATCAACCAGGTGGAACCACTGCAACAGGACAGGACAAGATCAGCTGAAGCTTCCACAGCAAGCCACACTATGACTAATGAAACTGAAGGTATTACATTTTTTATTTATAGACTTTATAAGTCTTATGAGTTGAATGAAAGAATGCATACTGTATATACACTGTGTGTTTTTAATTATGTGGTAAGTAGATTTGATAGGACAGATTAAATAGTTTAAACTGATTAAATAGAACTAAACAGTTTTTTTGTTTAGTTGGACATCAGCAGTAACACAACACTGAATATCAGAAGTGTTTAAGAAATTCTGTGATTATCCAATGAAATTAAAGGTTCCGAAAAAAAAAAATCAAATGTACACAATATCTAATTGATCAGTATGTCCATATAAGGCTTATATCACTATCATGCCACAGCTCTGTTGAATTCTGTTGACGTTTTCTGTAAGTGGTCCATGTAACATTTTTGGAAGCAGTCTCCAGTATCACAGCTTTGTAACAAAGAGGTCAAGCTGTAACGTTAAATTTTCCCACCACAAGAAAGTCTTCAGAACGAAAGGCGTAACATGTAGTAACATGACAAGCTGCATTTTTAAGTCTTATTAACTTCCTGAGAGAGGAAAACAAGTTATTTATAACTAAAGTGATTTCACAAAGAATGTACCTATAAATGGATAAAAAAGTATTATGGTTATGATATAATGAATTAAAATGTGTAATTTTTGCCAATAAAACACTTCAGGACAGGACATGGTATTAAAGTAAAATGGATCTAAGACATTTTTGTGTTCAGATGAGATTTTATCCAAATAGACTTACAACTGAGACAAGATACCTAACCAAGGGCCTAGCTTGGTAGTGCTGAGATTTGAACTCACAACCTTGCAATCAGTAGCCCAATGCTGTAACCACTGAGCCACCACTACACTCTATCATGTTTTATTGCTAACTTGTACATTAACCATAATTAAATTGTATAAAATTATTAAACTATAAGTTTTAGTGCTTATGTAATGACATTAAGCACTAAACAGTGTGTTCAACACTGAAGACTATGCCATGTCCATGGAAAAATGTCAGTAGTGTAATATAACACACATGTAATTCATACAGCCTTGCGGTATCAAGTTACTGTTTTGGCCCGATGTTTAACAAGGAGCGCTGTGCAGTTAGAGCTTGTTTTCTGTACTAAGTCTTAACACGAAGAATTATTGATGCAAGTTCACATGTTTACATTTAGAAAGCTTGAGATATCCTGATATGCAGTACACCAAAGATAGCTTCAAGACTGCGCGTATGAGAAGTGTGAAATATTTGGCCTACACCAAGAGTCAGCTCCTGCCGAGTCAAGTCATTTGAAATAAATAGACTGGTACATGTAGGAAAGAGAATTTCTGATGAGTCATTTCAACAATTAGTAGCTCGCTTTGACATTTAAGGTGGTGTGCGTTATTCCTCCTTTGTTGCAATTTTAACTTCTTTAACAATAATTTTTATCCATTTATAGTTACATTTAATGTTGTGGAATGTCATGAAACACATTAATTCCTGTTAGCTCTTGTTCCCTCATCAGCCTCTCTTTCACTTTTGTTCTCCGTCATGAAGACTTTCCCATGGTGGAAAACTCTTCTGACTGTTAAAGTGCTGACACTAGAGACTCCTTCAATAAATGCTGAATAAATGCCTCCTAACAGAAAACTTCATTTCAATAATTAGACATTTTTCTTTGTTGTTGTAAACAGCAACATGTTTTTTTAACAAGTTAATAATTAATTAATATAAACCTGTGATTTGAATTACACCTGCACCATTGTCAGAGCTGCTGTTACAGGAAATTAATCAACACAGTCTGTCTAAACAGATTGGCGAATTCATCAGTACTTACAACAATCAGGATGTTTCTAAATGCACTGTATAAGCACTATGGGTAATCTGTACTGGCTGGAGTACATTTGGTCACTAATCTATTGTGCTGCTTTGAGGGATTTTATGAGAGCCCTAGACAATCTCTGAATACTGACCTGTAAGCTGTTCAGCCTGTAACACCATGGACTAGCCCTGAGAGCACACACAGACTCAGAGTTCTCAATGAAATATAAAAATAAATAAAATAAAATCAACTCCCCTCAGTTCTCTTCTGTCTCCTACACTGCTATCAAAAGCCTGTAATGGCTTTGCTGTCTCATTTAGACATACCTTGTCGAGCCTCTCAAACACTTTGGTGTCCCAGGTTTAGTTTGTCCACTACAGAAGTCAGGCCATTTGAGAGAGAGACAGACAGTGGGTGTCTGAACTTTCTGTACAGTGTTCACTAGGTGTTGTTAGGGGCTCAAAAACTATTTTATTATGAGTAATGTATGGTGTGACAATGGGAAAATCTGAAATGTAATGTCAGAATATTTTTAAAAAATACTATCAAGAAAGTGGGTGGCACTATCACCTCACAGCAAGAAGGTTTTGGGTTCGAACCTTGTGGTCTTTCTGTGTGGAGTTTCCATGTTCTCTTCGTGCCTGCGTAAGTTTCCTCCAGGTGCTCTGGTTTCCTCCCACAGTCCAAAGAATGTGGATTAGGTCAACTGGCTACTCTAAATTTACCATAGGTGTGAGTGTGAATGGCTATTAGTCTCTGTGTTAGTCCTGCAATAAATTGGCGACCTGTACCCCACCTCTCACCCAAAGTCAGCTGGGATTGGCTCCAGCTTCCCCTGTGACCCTGACGGAGAAGTGCTATAGATAATGGATGGATGTATATAAATTAAGGTAAACTAAACAACTAAATCAATGTGATATTTGGTGTGGTAACCCTTTGCCTTGATAACTACATCAGTTCTCATAGATACACCATCATTCAGGTTTTCAGACTTGGCCAGTGCTTTTTTTTTTCCTTAAATGAAAATTCATCCTAGTTCTTTTGTAGAGTGCAGAGTTTCAAATTCCTCTATAGGTTTCAGACAGCTGTGGTGGTGATTTAATATGAAAAGTAGTCTGTTATTAATATGTTTCTGTCTTTAATTAACATTACTGGCACACATCATTTTGGTCATTTTCTCCTAAATTATTCAATGGCAATTTCTACCCACAAACTACACCAAGTCACTTATATCACATATCAGCTACCAGTCTGGCTGAAGGTCAACACATGAAACCAACACATCTCTAACAGCTCAGTGTTCTTGGAAGTGAGCACTAACCACCCTCTACTGTATGACTGAACAGATATCTATCTGTGATTTTCTAATACGAGTCTCATTGACAGGCCTCAGATACTGGGCCATTTATGATTTCTTGAACTTGCATGGTTTCTTGGGGCAGCACAGTGGTGCAGTGGTTAGCACTGTCACCTCACAGCAAGAAGGGTCCAGGCCTCACGGTTGATGGGGGCCTTTCTGTGTGAGGTTTGTGTGTTCTATCCATGTCTGCGTGGGTTTCCTCCGCAGTTCAAAGACATGCAGATTAGGTAAAGATACCCAGCTAATGGGGTTGCACAAGCCAGTGCATACTTAGTGCCGGTCCCAAGCCTGGATAGATTGGGGAGGGCTACATCAGGAAGGGCTACATCAGGAAGGGCATCCAGTGTAAAAACCTATACCAAATCAAATATGCAGATCATTACATTGCAGGCATTTAGCAGACACTCTTATCCAGAGTGACATACAACAAGACCCTTACATACCCACAGCAGCAGGCAGCCCAGGGGTTAGGTACCTTGCTTAAGGACACGTCAGCCATTCCTGCTGGTCCAGGGACTCAAACCAGCAACCTTTTAGTCATAAAGCTGCTTCTCTAACCTTTAGGCCACAGCTTCCCATCATAGCTTTATGATGATCCGCTGTGGTGACCCCTAACGGGAGCAGCCAAGAGAAGAAGAAGGTGATTTCTTGAACTCCCAGCCATGAATGGCTGTGACATTGTTAGGATTCGAACCCACAATCTCTCAATGATTTAGTAAAAGCTTAAACAGCTGGCTTACTCAAGATCCCAATGACAAGTGCTGCTTGTAATAACTACCGTGCACTATATAGAATGTCTGTAACATGCAAGACTTGGGAGATGGTTGAGGATTAATATGCAGGAGGGTCAAGAAATCCAAAATCTTGCATTGGTAGCAAGGACTAAACACGGAGATACATGATATTGCCTAGAGTAAACAATGGCAAGGCATGTTTCAAAACACAGTAATGGCAATCAGAGTTAACATTTTTGGGATTGGCAAGACTTCGCAAAGCTGTATTACAATGACAGGGGGCATCTTATTTCTTTAACTGTGCCTCCTCATTTCCTTTCCTCACTTCTTAACTCTTCCCTTCAAGGAAGTGGAGAAAGGATGCAAGAAAAGGAAACAAGAACAGAAGGAATTACTAAATGAGACGTTCTTGCTCACTAACACTTCGATTTAAAGCGACTTTAGCGAATGCACTTATTAATTAAAACATCATTGCATGTGTAAATCAGATGCCTAAATATCAATGTTTCAGCCCAAACAAGATTCTATTCATCTCCTGACTTCTCTGTATTTAAAGCAATGCATATTAATTGACTTTCATCTGAGGACTTCATTTGTACTCATTGTATTTAATTAAGAGTCTTCATTTTGGATTTGTGGTATCGTTTATTATAATTTGTGTTCTGCAGGGAAGGTTGAGCATTTATATTTTAGGTTTATAACATGTGTTAATATAAAAAAGCACTTCTGTGTAGGAAGCACCTGTGCATCCTTGATCCAAAAGCATCCTCTCTTCTTGTTCTTTGATTCATCTGAGCATTTCCAGATCACACACATGTAGGTTCAAAAGCATCAGTTAGAGTTTTGGGCCTTATATGTTCTAAAAACAGGAAGTAGCCTGGAAGTGATAAGCTAGAACCCAGGGGACAGAGGCCTCTGCTGGCAGGGAGGTATAATATCCCAGGATGGTGTGACTGTAAAAGAAATGTATCAGCGTAATTGCTGAAATGCATTGAGTAATTACAGTACATTCTTGTTGTTCCTATCCTATTGTACTGTAGATTCTGGAGCACAGCCCGTCACTATGGATGTCCAAAATCAAGACGTTGTGCACTTGACACCTCCTGAGGTCATAAACCACAGTTACATGAGGGTGTTAAAACGTCCTGCGCAGTGGCTGATCATCATTGCTCTTCTAATCTCCTGGTCTGCAACTGGAATTTTTATGTTTGACTTTGTGAGTGATGACCAGCTGACGAGTAAGTTATTATTTATTTATTAACTTTATTAACAAGTATCTATGTCAGATGATCACGGGGCTCTGGGAATGAGAAATCATGCCTTCAGATGTTTTATTTTTATAGGTTTACAACACATAAGTTCAGATCCCATGACAGCAGTGAACGAAGCTGTTGAGGGCTTTACAGACAAAATGAGCTACTTAAATGACATTTTTAATAATGCACATGGTAAGTTTAATCACTTCAGATGCAGGTTTTATAGGTGCGAATAAACAAATTGAAAAATATATATATTTTTCCCTGACTCACAGAGTATGTTCCTACTGTAATCACTGATCCAATGGCTGCCGTTAACCAGTGGACTGATGCCTTGACATCACTTCTGTTAGGAATACATGGTGACGTACTTGAATTTAATATTTTTTCAATTTAACTTTGCTTGGTTTTATCATCATTATAATCCAACGTAATTTATTTTCCCAAACAATATCTATACTTGTCACCACTTTGTACAATGTAATGATTTCTTCCCTTTAATTTTGTTTCCCCACAGAAACTGAAGGAGTCACTTCTTTCCTTAAACCTGGTGCTGATGTATTAGATGAAATGAATGATTGGGGTAGGAGCCTGGCTGGATATTTATTCCACATGTTTGAAGGTAACTCAGCTATACAACTCAAGTTCACTCACTGATTATTGCAGAAAAAAAAAAAACACAATCCCTTAGTTACCAAGAAAAAACACAGAAAAATACACAATCTCAAGAAGTCTTGTTAGAATGAAATCCATGCTGTCTTCAATTACTTCATGTTCTAATAAGATCATCCTTGTTCACGGACATGTTTATCATGAATTTCTCATTAGATCATTTTGAACCATACAAAGAATACATCTGACCTTTAAGCTTTAGTAAGAAGAAAGAGCTCAACCCTGGTTGAATGAAGTATAATGGGAAAGGGTTCATCCAGATCATGACGTATAATAAAACAAGTTTGTGATTCCCTGTAAAAATGATCTAAGATTCTTTTGTTAAACCACATAAGAATTTACAATGAAAAAATAACTACACTGTCATCAGCAGGTCCAGGCTTGCATTCCTTACTCTCCTAACTACATACAGTTCTAATTAGTTTCATTGTAGTTACTGAATAATTCATAGTAATTGCTGAATAATGTGAACAAAAAACGAAACAACAGATGTCCAATTAGTCCTGGAACTAATACAGAATCTTAAAAATGAGCTAAGAATGAAATTGAAACAGGACTTCACATAGCTGCCAGTGTATTAGGTCCTGGATCAGTATACCTAATAAACTGTATACAAATGTATGTTCAGTAAACAAGCTGTATACATTTCTCCAAAATATATTTTCACTCTGTTCTGATTAGATCTGTTGGATGCAGTAATCCTCAATCCTCTGGAAATGGTTGCTGAAGCAGCTGCAAATATTTCAGACATAGTCAAGGTCATCTTGAGCTTTGTCACAGGAATGTTCAAGGGCGTTGAAGGTACATGAAAACGCATTGTCATGTTCTGTTTGAAATGTAACCGCTTTTGTGTCTGTGGTGTGGTAAAGGTGAGATAAGGAGCAGCACTATATCACAATAACATTAATTATATAACCACCACAAATAAAAACTGCATTACAAACATTAGTATACAGACATGAAACAGAAATACAATCAATCAATCAATCAATCAATCAATCAATCAGTCTCCAAGTTATTTAGCAATGGATACTCTAAGTGAGAATTTGCAGTGGAAACTCATACAAACTCATATAGATAATTGATGGATGGATTCTCTCTTGTTTTTTTGTTACATTATATTACATTTGACAGTGATAACAACAACAACAACAACAACAACGCTCTATGCTTCTTTAGTCCGCATTTTCTATCCCCTTTTGGTGTTTTTTTTCTCTCTTTTTTTGGTGGGGAGTGGGGGGGGTTGGGTTGGTGATAAGTGCTATTAAAAACCCCCGTACATTAGAAGAACGAGTTTGATCCAAGAAAATGTACTATGAGGTGAATTGAGCTTATCCTTTTTAGTCTGGATTCCTAAAACAAGCACAAGTCCCATGGAATTTGCCAGCGATGTCCTTGAAGGAGCACAAAACCTCAAAAACAACATCGTCACACATGTGTCCAACCTGTTCTCTGGGGATGAAGGTATGACAATGAAAAACATTTGTGGGTTTAAAGTAAATAGGACAGCTAACTGACATTTTGATTTACTTCCTATTTCTATTTTATTTCTGTTTTTGTTTTCCCAGGGGTTGTTTCTGACATTAACTTTGATCCCATGAAAGTTGTCACAGACACCGTTGAGGAATTCTCTGACAGAAGGGACATGTTTTTAGCCTATCTCTCTAATATCTTGATGGAGGATAAAGGTATGTATACAGGCTTAGGAAGTCATATGATACAGTACATTTAATATATGTTTCAATGCTGCATCAAAAGTTTGTTGTGTTTATTTGACTCGCTGCTTTTGCGTTTAGATGAGATGCCACATGTGATCAGGAGAAAAGGTTAGTATAAATTGATAGATGTTAGATAAATCATCATTTAGTTACAAACTGGGGGTTGCATAGACCTTAGTTTAAACAAATAAAACCATGACTAGCGTTGTGCAAAAGAGCATATTCCACTTTTGAAAGTGGCTGTCATAATTAGTTTAGAGTCAGATCAGCGGTGCTCATGAGACTGGAGCATCGTCCAAAGCATCCTTTGACACTGCTGTAGACATTGTGTCCTCTGTCCAAGGAAGGCTGCACTGAGCTATAAGTAGAGCTCTGTTGAAGGACATGAGCTTCCATGCTGCGCACTCTCAGTTCCAGAATCAATTATTGCAACTGAGCCACCATCTCGTTCATACATGTGCGTTTAAACAATTGGTACATCCTTAAATAGTGTAAAATGAAACACAGGAGTTATTACTGTGCACATTTTCACACTAATTTACTTATTTTCATTGTTAACTGTGTAGCCTAAACATGCATTTTTATCAGCATTTAACTACGCTAATAAAATAACCTATAAATAGTGACGTCATGACTATAGTTCACTAGTTAACTACATTTTTTGCTGTACAACCCCTATTACAAACACAACGCTGGCAGTTTATATTTCCTATGTTAAACTGTATAAAGTTGCAATTCTATGTTATTTATGTTTCCTATGCTAATGTTGCTAACTTAAATTGCATTTTTCATGCCATATCTCTACATGAAATGTCCACAGGAGAATTTCTACCACCTAGGGAAAAAGGTTAGTACAATTCAACTACAAATTACAATATTTATTAAAAATCAACCAGTAATTGGGCGAACAAACCAAAATGCTTGTCAAAATTGCAAAATTGCTCGGACTGCACTGACAAAAAAAAAAAAGGGAGCATGAATAACAGGTGCATGACCAGAATTTAATTCACAGTCTATTTTTATTTTTTTTTAAATTGATAGTTTCTGTCTATGGACCTAATGTACTATTACCATGCCAGGACAGAATAGATGAAAGGAAAAGCTGGAAAAAAAAAAAACTATTTTAAATCATGAATTCTAATGGTGCATGGAAAAAATGAAAATGTTCCTGTATTAACAGTGTGTGTGTTATGTTTTGATTGTGATTTCATCTTGGCATTGTCATTCAACCTTTTCTGTACTTTATATACAGTATTTTGAAAAACTTAAATTTGATTTTATTTGTGTGAAACCTCTTGATCTTGTCTAATATGGTTGTGCATGAAAAAAAATTCCCAGATACAAAATAAACATATCCATGTGAAATGCCTTGCCCTCTGATTTCCTTTTCTGATTTCCACTTTTTACACTCAAGTTTGACAGAATTACCAACTCGGTCTCATGATTGCAAATTTGTAAGAATTCACATGAGCCAACTAAGGTGTAAAGTTAGTGTGGGATGCAGATTTAGCATGCATAAATTTTCTTTAAGGAAAAGTTTGGCAAAAACAACCAAACCAAATGATTTGTTCCACAATTTCTTAAAATAGTGACTGTACCACTGGCATTATTGAACAAAACAGTGTCTTTTGAGCTGAGTGCATGATAATGTAGGCATGCTGTTTGCTAAATTGGAGGCTATAAGCTATACATCACTATAAGCTATTTCACCAACCATATCTTAACAGATTTACTACATTCTAAGTAAAAAAAAAAAAAAAAGTACGTTTTGGCCAAATTGTTTCTTAATACTTCCTATAAAATAAAATGTAGGTGAGACTGAGTTGGAATTGGGATGAAGTGTTTAACCCTCTTAAGTCCATTCTTATAACATTCATCTTGTCACTTTTACTCAAGTAAGAATAAAATAAAAAGGAGCGTGCTGTTAAAGGAAAATAATCAATGATGAGTGGAGTTAAGTTAAAGATTTACCACTAACAGCACACTCTGAAATATTTTATTCCTCTTATACCACAGCAATTTGCCAATGCTAACAACAACATGTATTATTTTTTATCCCTTTATATTTACACACATTTAATGTTGTGGAATGTCCATAAAACAAGTTAAAACAAGATTTTTCTCAATCTTGAAGCTACTAAGGGGGAAAAATGCAGTTTGTTGTGTTACCAAAGAAAGGCAAAGGCTTCTGTCCTGAAAACTTAATATTACTGCTTTACCTCTGAACGTTACAAATCTCTGACACTGGAGACTCCTTCCAAAAAAATGTTGAATAAACATCTCCTTATAGTAAGCCTCACCGTATCAGCAATCATGCATGTTTTTTGTTACTCAAGAAACAATAACCTATTAGAATGAGTGCATTAATATAAATGTGATTTGCAGCCGGTACTACTATCAGAGCTGCTGTTATGGGAAATTAATCAACACCTTCTGACCAATATGATTCGAGAATTCAATAGTGCTGTGGTATGATTACATTTTAATTAGGTTATTTATTAATTACACCACTTGTTAAATCTAGATCATGTATATTTCATATTTTAAATGATTGAAAGTAGAAGTTTTAAATTCATTTAGAAAAAGTAGGTTAGTTCCTGAGTTGTGTAGATTATGTACAGTATTTGCATTCTATTCTATATTATATTTTATCAATTTGAAATGCTAAGTATGTACACTGCTTAGGTCATTTGCACTTCCCTGCATGTTACGTAAAGAATAAAACACTTTGGAGTGTGTCATTGTAGGAAAATAGTCAATGATAGAGTGGTGTGCTGAAGCAGAGCTACTGTTACCACTCCAAACTTGATTATTTTCTAATAAAAGCATGTCCTGAGGTGTTTTATTCCTTTTATACAAAAGTGATTTTCCAACACTAACAATTTTTAATGTTATTAATTAGACATGTTATACATTTCATGCTTTTAATTCAAAACATGTTAGTTTCACCATAGTTCTCTTACATTAGAAC
Organism: Gogo arcuatus; assembly: GCA_028570945.1. NCBI lineage: Eukaryota > Metazoa > Chordata > Actinopteri > Siluriformes > Anchariidae > Gogo > Gogo arcuatus. The sequence continues at coordinate 1,503,433 of JAOTRR010000002.1, forward strand.
TGATATAAACTGTTGTTTTATACCTGAAATTATAAGTCATTTCACACAAGCACTATGAAAAGAGGTTTAACATGAGGGGTGGAGTTATTTATAACTTTATTTGTCTAAATTCAATTCAACCAATTTGTCCTTGCTTGTTGAACGTCCTACAAATTTTGCATGAGACTGGGTTGGAATTTTACACCTCATCATATTATAAGTTTGTAACCACACAAAATGGCTTCATGAAACAGTTGCAGAGATACTGGGCAGGAAAAAGGAAGCTGCCTATCTTAGGCTGAAAAGCAAGCTTTTGAAGGCAGATATTGCTAAATGGGACACGAAAGACATTGAGACTACAGATGTGAAGGACCAAAGGAAGGCATCTGATGATGATGATGATGATGATGATGATGATGTCAGCTTGGCAAAATCACTGGATTTAGTGAGCAATAAAGATCCAGCTGAAACTATGGAAGATGTTGCTGATGTTTTGGATGACAAGGAAGCATCTGGACTTAAGGAAGAAGTCATACATCAGGGAATCGACTCACATGAATTTGAATTGGATAATGCTATTGGTGAAGTGGTAATGGAGTCAATTCCTGAGATGGCAGATGAAGACACAGTTGAAACTGTCAATGTTTCTCTCAATGATGAAGGACAAGAAAATGAGAAGACAGAGGAACACCAAATTCAAACAGATTACACATCCTCAGAGGTTGCATTTGAGGAGAAAGTTAATAATTATAATGTTGTTGATGAGGAGGAACCAATAAAATCAACATCAACAGTGGACCCCAAAGACCAAACCAATGTAGATGCTCACTCAGATGTCCTTGGTAAAGAGGAATCCATTGAAAATGTTGATGTTTCTGATGTCAGTGGTGAAGAGGAACCAGTAAAATTACCTGATAGTGCAACCAACAAGACTAATGAAGACCACACTAAAACTGATGTTACTTACTCAGAGGCCACTATTAAGGAGGAATCTGTTGAACTCACAGTTTCAAGTGTTGAGGAGAAAAAATTAAAACCTACCATGAAAAAACAACCAGTTGAAACAGTTTCTGGTATTGGTGGTGATGAGGGACCAGTAACATTACCTGATACTGTGACAAACGAGAGTGATGAAGACCAAACTAAGACTAAAACTGGTGACACGTTCTCAGATGCCACAATTAAGGAGGAATTTCCTTTTGAGGAGTTAAAACCACTTGCACCCAAAAGCACTGATGAAGACCAATCCAGGACAAGTGTAACTTTCTCTGAGACCCTGTTTAAAATGGAATCAGTTGATGTTTCTTTTGTTGTTGACGAAGAGAAACCAATAAACTCAACACAAGTTCCTACAAAAGACACTGACGAAGAAGAAACTAAAATGGATGCTTATACTGAGATGGTTGTTCAGGAGCTAGCAAATACTGAATCATCTCTTGGTGCTCATGATGGAGTCAAGGATAAATTGGAAGAAAAAGTAAAGGAAGAAGAGATTAAGGAAGTAAAGGAGGACCAGGTTGAGAAAGCAGCAAAGAAAGATAATGGCAAAGATCCCCAAAATGTAGAATCAAAAGATAATGTGGCCCGTGCTCAATTTCATATAGGAGATGACGTTATTCAGAGTGACGATGAAAATAATAACAACAATGATAGAAAGAGACAACTAGTCAAAAGAGATCACGTACGGCGTGGAGCAACAATCAAGGAAACCAATGATCAAGAAGATGATCTTCATGAAGAGAATGAAAAAGGTATAAAATGTTTATTTCATTATATGAAATCTTGAATCAGTTCTTTCATTTACTGTTAAGAAACAACAAGTCACAAGAGTCTCAAAGTTAACTACATTTAGAGGGATGCTCCTTCCTTGTTGTTAACATTTATTGATCTGGGGTGTGTTTCCCTCAAGGTTCAGATCAACATTATTCACTAAGTACTTATTTATTTTAACCTTGCATGCAGTTCTGCCTCAAAAAGATAGTCATTTCTGTACCTTCACTGATGTCGTTGGACAAACTGAGATTCAGTATCATCTGTTTTAGTCACTGATCCATGTACCATGTTAACCCCTGGGCTGTGAATTGAATGTTTGAGCATCAACTTGTGCTGCTATTTAAAGATAGTGGAAGAATTATGACCAGAGCTAGAGACATAAAAGATATCACATCACTGCGTGTGAAGAACCCTGAAGAAGGTGCAAGCCGACACGTGTGATTTTCTATGACATTTTTCTGGGCATAATTTTCCCACTATCTTTGATTATTATTCCCTTCCATGGGCACCGGTGATTTGAGGGATACCAATACTGCTGTTACTTCTCTTTTGTGCTGCTATTTACCAGACTAGGTTGGGGGTTAGGTCAACAAAGATGCATTAAGAACATGTTTTTTCTTAAATGTCTGTTAAGAAAGACTTTCAGAAAATAATCACAAAATAGGCACATACATAACATATGTCCTCCATGAAGTTGTTTGTTACCCACTAAGACTTCAGTTTCTGGAAACACACCCCAATAGTTTCAAATATCAATAGAAAGTAAACCAAATGAATTTCAAACACACACTCATTTCATGTTTTCTTGCACCATTAGCAGATAGATGTATTGATGATTGCAACAGTATGGAGTATAAATAATAATATGAACTGAAGAATATGAGCTCCAATATCTATATCTCATTATAACTGTGCTTATAAAATCTATCATTTGGTAAACACTGATGTGTAACTGTTATAATGCCTCAGAGACATCCTAGAAAGTGCTGTAATTAATTCCTTGATGAAATGGTATAGGTGTCACTATTGTTCACAATCAAACATTGGTCAATGTGTGACACAAGCATTGTGATAATGCAAAGAATTTAGATAGATAGATAGATAGATAGATAGATAGATAGATAGATAGATAGATAG
>JAOTRR010000002.1:1546033-1558636 GCA_028570945.1 Gogo arcuatus
CAGTTGGGGGTTAGGTGCCTTGCTCAAGGGCACTTCAGCCATCACACAGAGGGAGGGGAAAGTGCTGTTCCTTCACTCAACTCCCCTCACATTTTTCTTATGTCAAGAACCGTTCAACTAAGTAAAGAGAAACGTCATCCATCATTACTTTAAGACATGAAGTGAATTTTAATTAATAAAAAATAAAGAAAAAATATTGAAGGCATGTCCAAACTTTTGACTCATACTGTATGTATATACTGTATTATGTAAACAGCAGCAGCAGGCAGCTAATGTTTTAGCTTTAATCATTCAGGTTATGATTGTGCTAGATAAACTTGTACCAATCGTGATCTGGGCCAGTTTTGGATTAATAAATAATAATTTAAAACAATTCCAGACATGCCTTGTTCCACATAGAGAGACAGTATTTTTAAGAGAGGATTGTTGTAAAGTATGTTAGTCCTAGCTAAAAAGTGTTTTAGTTAACTGTTGAATTGGGTTCCTTCATGTCCTATAAGTACATTATGCAATTTGTTGCCAGACATTTTGCCAGAACATTTTATGTACAGCTGAATGAATTTTAAACATATAGTTTAAATGCCAAGTCCCATGTGGTTGACAGAGCTTTGTTCACACGTGTTTCCATTTAGCTGCAGGGATAAATAGGAAACTCTGAGCACTGGGGAAACTTTTTGACCTTTTCATTTTGGATTTCTATTTCAGATTCACAAGAGATCCTTTTGTCAGTTAAGAAATATTCGCACTAGACAAGACACATTACTGAGACACCAAAACAGCCTTATGATACTCACGTTACACACCACTGGCGCTGAACTGCAGCAAAAGGAATCGGGTGGATATTTTTATTCTTTGGCTTCAAGGAGGAAAATCTGGCTGCCTTCCCTCAGTGGAAAAACATTAAAAAAAAAAAAAGAAAGAAAAGGAAAAAACCCTTATAGCTTTAGGAACGTTCTGGGTCTAATGGTGTATAATGAATAATGTAAATTTCAGACAAAACATGAAGTTGAAAATGTACACATGTATTTACAACATTTGCATATTTCACATATACAAAATATTTGCACATATCACATATGATTCATATAAACTAGACTGGAATGTTGTAATACAGCCGTCTTCTTGTATCTTAGAAAATAATTTAGGCAATGTTTTGCCTTTATCTTTCTTAGCAAAATGATATGTGATAAACTGAGATACTGACGACTTTAACTTGATTCTAAACTAAATTGAGGAAAAGGATATCAAAATTTAAGTATTTTTCATTATAATAAACCATTTATTTCCTGTGTTTCCTTTTTATTCATTGTAATATTGTATTTAAAAAAATATCACAGAATACATACAAAAATATCTGAAACACAAAGTGAAACTTGCTTCTAAACAGACATGAAAGTAACCTGAACAACTGAAAAATCTCAGATTTGAGACGAACACATTGTACTTTGCTGAAATTGCACTATTTTACTCCAACTCCAATCAAAGGGCATTTACACAATATTACCAATTCCATTATTCAGATTTCAAAATACAAGCTTCATCAGTTCTTAGTGCAAACTGGGGTGTACTAATTTATGAGAAAAATGCAGGAACCTGGAATAGTTCACTTGGGGAGAAATGAATAAAAATACATGAATAAAACGAAGAAAGGGTAGCACTTTACATTAAAGTCCAACTGGTTAACATGATTTACTGTGTTATGAAACATTGTCAAATGTTAAACTTTAATAAATGCATTAATAAAATCATAAGTAGTGCTAAAATAACAAAGCCAACATGTATTCATTGACATTTGTTTAAATGTTAACTAAATACACCTGCATTTACCTGCAAAAAAAAAAAAAAAAAATCACAAATCAGCTAAAATTAAATTATAGTATGTTACTAAACATTGAAAACTTACTGAGGTGTAAATATTTTTGGCCTCAGTTGAATTTTTTTTTTTTAACCACAAATCCAAAATTGGCCCATTTGGTTTAACTGTTAGTTATTTTGTAAAAAGTTACTTATAGTGTATTAATGCTGAAGCTGCTGAAGTACGTGTTCAATAATTTCAGCTCTGTGAACCTTAATGTAAACTGTTCCCAAAGAAATATTAAATAAAAATATGAAAGTCACTCATTATCTTTTCATAAAAAGATGATCATACAGCAAAGTATTTTCGAACAGTACAGTCCTGCTAAAAATAAACACAAACTTGGGCAATTCCAGTGTTATAGATGTGACAATTGAACTCACAGACTTGCTCAACATAAGCGCAGCATCATGTGACCTTGCAGAGCATCACGTAGAAAAATTAGATTTAGGTGAAGATATGTTTTCTACAGACACTGCATTTTAAAGACCAAAACACCATAACTTGACTACAAATACTGTATACAGCAATGGCTGAAATCTAATCTCGATCAGTATCTTAACAGTGAAACTATTAGGGTTGAGTAATGCATTATATAACAAGGTTTCATTAACAGGATAAGAATCATGTGGGAACACTGTTACTATTACACATGCACTTTAAAAGGCAGACTGGCAGCTGGATTCATGATTATGGAATTGTTTTAAGTGTTTCAAATCCATAATGCTCTTCTAGGTTCATGCCGTGTTGCCTTCAAATACCAAATACGATAAACAGAAAAGCTGTAGCTAGTGTTGTAGTACTTGAGATCGGTCTTGAGACCATTTTTCGAAGGTTGAGATCAGTCTCGTCTTGGAATCGACTGCATTTTTTTCCTCGCTCGTGTCTCGGTCTCAGACATGGAGGAATCAGGATTTTATTCCAAGTCTGGTTAAGACCACAACTGCAGGGATATCACTAAATTGCCTGTGCATTGTCTGATTTATTTATCATTACTGTAATTGGATGCAAAACCTCCTGCTTCAAATGCAACCAATAAATGTGACTCACTGCTAATTAGAAATTTTTGTTACTCTTAACAGCAGTCACCCTTCCCATCCCCTTCACATGCACTGGTCATGTCTTGGTCTTGACTTAGTCTCAACCAATCAAAATCTTGGTCTTGTCTTGGTCATGACTTGGTCTCAGTTTAGGTGGTCTTGACTACAACACTAGCTGTAACCCTTTCATTCAAGCCAAAAAACACTAAACTTACAGTTCTGTCATATGTTCTTTTGTGCCATTTGTACTTTGATTGAATATTCTGTTCTTAGTCGGTCTATTTTTTGGAGAAAAAGGAGTAAATAATCCACCTTTCATGCCTATTACACCCACGACACTTTCACATTCGCCTCCTCAATCACTGCTTATGAACGTAAAAATATCAACCCAAATGAAAAACATCTAGGGCATGTGTCACCGTGTAATCACCTGATATGGCTGTCACTGCTGTATGAATCTACCTTCTGGGCTAGAAAGAAATCAGCCCCCACCTCACCTCAGCTCTCACTATCCTGTGTATACTTCTTATGACCACTGGTGGTGCTGTTGCACTCAGTTCCACAAAAATCCAGAATATTCCACTTTAAGACATTTGTTAAGAGCAAACATTCTGATGTGGATGCCAAAAATTAAACCTTATACTGATGTTCTGTTTATCCCTGCTAACATAGTTATACCAGAAAATATCATTTTAAAAGCCGTTGGTTCATTTGGTTTGTACATTGCTTAGGAAAATCTAGCATTATCAAAGACTGTAGAGATCACAACTGTTGTATAAAAACAACTGAAGAATAGACTAGTAATGTGCATAATTAAAAGGCGATGTAAAAGTTATATTAAATTGCTTACATGGAAAAAAATAAAAAAATAAAAAATACAGTACATTTCCATGGAATTGCCCAAATGTATTTCTTCTGAATTGAATAAATTCAGAGCTGAATCTCTTGTTAAAGCATTAATTCATCCTTGTAGCTAGACTGAGGCCTGAGTAGCTCACAGTATTTAGAACACCTCTCAGTGAGACCGTTTAGCATATTTTGATATTCATAGGGTTAAAGTCTAAACTCCTAGATGTCCAGGTCATCCGGCCGGGCACGACTACTAGAGCGACTTTGGGGTCGAGGGTCGAGCTGTTTAAGCAGCATGAGATCTTTACCCAGAGGCATTTTCTGTGGATACACAAAAGTCTGAGCTGGGCAATAATCTCTCTGGCCGAGCTGATTTTGCTCCGTGCTGTAGTTAGTCCAGTTCTGCTCATTGGCTTGTTTGTCAAAATTGTCCGAGGAGTTGGATTTATCAGCCGTGTCTAAATTGTAGCCCAAGTTAGATGCAGGAGCCGAGCAGTGGTACCCGTAGCTGGACATGTCTTCTCCAGCACACGGCCTGATCGTGCTGTCCATGTCCAACAGCTTCTCAGCCTCTTTGAAGTGATCCTTCATCCTTTTGAAGATGGCGTTGAAAAACTCAAAGACGTTAAGAGCCAGCGAGATTAATGACACCACCAGCATGAACATGATGAACACGGTTTTCTCCGTAGGACGAGACAGGAAGCAGTCCACTTTATGCGGGCAAGGGAACGCCTCACACGTGTAAACGGCTATTAAACGGAATCCGTAAAGGTACCACTGTATGAGCAAGAACGCCACCTCGAATACGGATTTCAACACCACACTTATGATGTAGGTATAAAACAAGGCTCCTCTCATCTTGATCTTTCCAGGTTCCTCCAAACCGTACTTGAACTTCTTGGCCTGGATTTTGTGAAGGCGAGCGTGGACGTTGCTCCCTTCCCTCTCGGCTTTCCTCAGCCTCTCCTCCTTCTTCTTCAGCTTCTCATCCTTGTGCATGAGGAAGAACACGTGGCCGAGGTAGAGGAGCGTCGGCACCGAGACGAAGATGATCTGCAGAACCCAGAAGCGCACGTGTGAGATGGGGAAGCATTTGTCATAACAGACGTTTTCACAGCCCGGCTGCTCCGTGTTGCACTCGAACGCCGACTGCTCATCACCCCACGCTGACTCCACGGCCGTTCCCAACACCAGGATACGGAAGATGAAGAGGACAGAGAGCCAGAGCTTACCTCCAGCCGTCGAGTACACCTGCACCTTATCGAGTAGCTTCGCCAAGGTGCTCCAGTCACCCATGATTTAAACAAGGGCGCGAGTGTCTCGTCAAAATCAGCACCACTTCATCAATTTCTGTTCTAACAAAGTTTTTTTAATGTTTGATATTTTCTTTTCTTCCTCTTTGTCCTGTCAAATCATAAAGATCTCTCTTTAAAAAAAAGACAAATGATCTAAAGTTCCTTTAATCCAGAGATTAAAAAGTCTAGCAGATAGTTTCAGCCTCAACTAAACTTGACCACATTCTTTTTAAAACACTAAAGCGTCTTCCACTCATCTGGCTTTAATGAAAAAGCTCTGTACTTTGAAAGGTTTGTAGTCTTACCTGAGCTTTCTTTCTGCGTCTGTGAACGAGAGAAAGTCTTCAAATCATGATAAAAACACAGCCCAAGGGATGAGAGTGAAGGAAAGTGTGTTAGACGAAGTTTTTTGATGGACTGCAGGCCTAAATGTGGCTCTTTCCATCCATTTGGAAGATTTGAGGCACAATGGAAAAATTTTGTGGTCATCTGACACACACACTACAGCTCCGTTAACTGAATGGGTAGTTGTACATGTGTTCAGACTGCCAAAATTTTTAGTCCCCCCCTCGGAAGCGGGGAGGGGGAGGGAGAGAGAGAGAGAGGGAGAGGTCTGATAGCTGAAAATGGAGCACCATCTGGAGGATAGAGAAAAGACAATGAACACAAATAGAGGACAGGAGGAGAGGAAAACAATGACAAAAAAAAGTCAGTCAGTCAATAGAGGAAAGAAAATAGAATTTCAAAATAAAATATGAAAAGTAAAAAGAAATGCAAAAAGGACATTGAAAACAGAAGGAAAAAAAGACCATAAAACAAAGGATTTAAAAAAAAAAGGATCATGAAGGAAAGGGGGGAAATAAATACAGTAAATAAAAATGTTTATGGTTTAAAGAGTACATAAAGAACCACAATGAAAAGAAAATTTAAAAAGAAAGATGATGCAAAATAAAGAACACAATTTGAAAGTAAAGAACAGTGAAAAGAACATTTAAAATAAACATAAGTATATAAAATATTAAAAGACCATAAAAAAACTATAATTTAAAGAAAAAAATTAAATAAAGGGCATAAAGAAAGGTTTTAAAAATTGAAAAAAGGACCAAGAGTAAAAGAAAAGAAGGGGGGGGCAGAAACCAAACCAAAGAACACATTATAAAATAAAGGTCAGAATCAAGTAAAATCAAAGTAAAATAAAATGGGGGGATGTGTGATTGTTTAACTGTTGCACAGTTAAATTAGCTTAATGTAGTTTTATACAAACAGATTAATCACAGTTGCTTAGCAACAACTAAATTTGCCTAAAGTAAATTTGAAAAATCTGATTGAAAATCAAAGTTCTACCCATTAAACCTGGATTCAGTTTGTGAAAGCAGGCTAATGCACTCTCACACATGATTAATGATTAACGTGGTTCTTGTAAATCATTCAGCTGGACAGAGACACACCTTAAACCAATTTATTCAGGATACATTCAAGAACATTGTTCACTGAGAAAGTAAAAAAAAAAATCTCAAGAGTATTTAATGTGGAATAATTCATCATAGAATCTGATTCAATGAGCTGTATTGAAGTAACACTACTGGAAATGGTTACAGAACTTTGCAAATATTTACAAATCCAATGTCGTGTTAATGTATTTCACCTCCACATTTAGCAGGAAAATTTAATCAACTTGCACACAAATGTTTCCAAATCCACTTATACATGAGCAGTTGATGGTTAAGGAACTTGCCCACTGGTGTCTCCGTGTTAATCCTTGGATTTAAACTCAAAAGCCTCCTCAGATAATTCCATACTCCAGAACATCAGACCACGTACAAAGATAATTAGCAGCTCCTCAATGCTCTGGGAAGTAATAATCAAACTGCACACAGTTGTCGCTGGTCTTTAGGATCAGTCTCGCTGCCTGGGGGTCATCGAAGACCTGAGCGGAAGTTGTGCCTCGACCCAGCTGTTTGGATTAGCTATCATTTTTTTCCAGATTTCCACTTCCTCATTCTCGGAATCCATCCAGTCAATTTTCTTTCCATAACTCAGGCCTGAGGGTGGAGAGAGAAGAGCAAGGATGTCTCTAATGACCCACAGTAAAATGCTCCGAGTTCATTCATGTACGAATATTTCATGAGTGTCTCCACAAGGGGGAGTGCTTTCTCCCTTTCACACTTTACATATAAATTGAATAAAATTAAAAATTAAAAACTTTCAAAAATAAAACCTGTTTTGTCATCTGAGTAAAACCAAATATAACCACATGACAACAGCCAAAATATAGAGCTCTTAATTATCTGTAAGAAATAAAACATGTGGCATTCTGTTATGGGAAAACAATTGGCCACGGGGTGGCGTAGCACAGGATTAATGTTGATTGTTTTTCCAGAACAGCATATCCTGAAGTGTATTCCTCTGATAACAGCAATTTGTCAACGATTACAATTTGCAACTTAAAGAATAACACTTTGTACTTTTTATCCATTTAGAGTTACATTTTATGTTGTAGAACATCTGTGAAACATGTTAGACCAAATATGTAACTGACATTCCCTGACCAGCCTCAGTTTTGTTTTTTTGTTTTTTAGACACAACAGAAAGTGCAACGCCTTTTGTCCTGAAGACTTTCCCATGGAGGAAAACATACTGACCCTTTCAAAGCACTGACATTGGAGACTCCTTCCATAAATGTTAAATAAATTAAATGAATAAAAACTAGCTTTAGATGTGGCTCATCAGCCAAAACTTTATGATAACGTATTAGAACGAGTGCATTAATATAAACCTGCGATCAGATCTACTGTTGAAGATTAAACAACCAAATCAGATTTGTGGTATAAATCAATAATACTACAGGAAAAGAAAGAAGAAAAGGAGTGCAAGCGTGCGCGTTCACCTGTGCCGAGGCTGAGACGCACTCCTCCGAGGAACTGATTGGAGAGTTTGTTGTTGTCCCACACAGTGAGTTCACAGCAGGCCTCATGCACCTCGCCCGCTCTGAACCCATCATACACCATGGTGTGGTTGTACACAGGGTCCTGCGTCTTCTTCACCACACGAGTCTTCTGGCGACTCTTCTTACTTGTGTCTGGTAACATGTAGCTAAATAAAATGGATTCATTTTACAATCTGAACTAGGTTTTTAAAATAGACAATTCACCTTATTTTCCATGACAACAAAGGAGAAGCCATCTGTTTATTTTGTGTCAGAACTTCCGGTGCAACAGCTGATCCACTGGTTCAGATTAAGACCACAGCGATAATGCACATGCAATATGAGTAGTATAATACGCTCAGTTAGAGCGTGTCAATAATTGGAAGGAAGAGGAGGATTTTGCTTGAACAGCAGTGTTATGAACACAATACAAAACGATCAGAGTCTTGAGGGGCATCATACAACTTATATCCACCGCCTTCCAAAGTAGAGGATCTGCATCTATGGCTGAAATATAAAACATCCACTCAAATGTCCATGTGTCTGCTCTTATCATTTTGTGGAGGGGAAACCAAAATACCCAGAGAAATGGCTTGGTTATGAGGCTCCGATGAAGCGGACACGTCGGGCGCTTGTGAGGCTGTCGTAAGACTAATACATTAACTTAAGAGATCACTAGTTACCTATCTAACGTTAAATGGCACAGCACTAACCCTAACCAATACTTCTGCTTATGCACTAGCTAGCTCTTAAAGGAAAACTGCATCATTTTTTTTTAAACTGGGCCCTATTTTCCCCATCTCTTTGGGTACAAATAGATGACAAAATACTTGGGACAAAAATGATTGAAATTAGTCCAGTATTGTTTAGAACGCTATAACCGGCAACTGCAAAACAGCTATACTATGTAATCATATGGCGCAATCATCCATGTCAAAGTAAAGCGCTTGTTTTCATCGTTGACAGGCTCATAATGTTATTATAAGTGTCCGACAACATAGAAAGGATCCCTACAGAGATACACCCGTGTCTGTTTACCTCAATAACTGTAAAGAAACTGTAGAAAATGACTGTTTCTAGAGTCATTGGTTTATCTTTTACACTTCTCTTCAATAACAATGAGCGGCACAAAAGAAAAGCGTTCGTGCCATCATCTGGAGATCATGAGTTCGAACTCTGATGATGCCACAGTCATCAATGGCCAGGAGTCCAAGAGAGCTAAACTGGCTGTGCTCTCTGGGTGGGATGGGTGGTGCACTTGCTCTCCCCAGTCACTCAAAGTGACACTAACCAATCGCTGGTGCCTGTAAGCTCAAGCATTTGGAAGGGGGCAGATTGCGCTTTCCTCCAAGAGTGTTACAGCATGAGCTGGCTGGCTTCACATGTCTCTGAGGAAGTACACGTTAGCCCTCACCCTCCCCGGTTAATAGCCGTCTTGTGATAAACTGTCATATCGCCCAGCCATGGATTCAATCTTATAATCTTTTGCAGTATTAAATGTATAGGGGGAAAAAAAAAAAAAAAAAAAAGATACAACACCACCGTGCAAACAGGCTACCGACCCAATCCATTCAGATTCCTTTCAGTCACGCTTCTGCCAGAATGAACATGAATGATTTTATGCCACGGCCCAACGTCAGTGTTTGCATTTGCCCTTTAAGCAAACACTTTATTCGGTTTCTGTGTCACTGGTGTGACAAATGATGCATTGAAACCAAACTCAAATGACTGTTTAATAGAGAGGAAAATAGTTTTCATTCACCACTTCACGAAGGAGTCGACGTCTTGGGCCTTCAGACGACGCAGACGTCTCGCCTCACGCAGCCAGATGTGAATCTCTCCCATTGGCCGGCTGAGTCTGGAACCGGCTACAGAGACGCCATGCAAAAGATACAATTACTGTATATCAAGCTATTGTATTGGAAACAGAGGATTTTAAATTAAGTGTTAAATTAAAATTCTAAAAGAAAATAAATAGTACAAACAATCATTTATAGTTGCATTGTGTAACATTTTAAATGACATTTTATACAATGAGATTTGCATAAAAACTTTTATACTAGTAAAATAAATTTATTGTTTAATATTTAATTATATACTTAATTATACATTCAATTTATAATTAACAGAAAATAAATGTAAAATAACATTAAATTGGGAAAGAAAATCTACCTCACTGACTAATATAATGTACCAGAAAATATATATGTTGTTTAATATTTTAAAAGATTTATTATTTGTTAAAATAAATTCAGACAGGAGAAAACAGGCATCATTAAAAAATTTATATTTATGTACAAGTTATTTTGTATAACAGTGTAGTACAGAGTGTCATTAATTATATTTCATTTGTCTGGTTCTTATGTTTCACTTGCATAGGACATTTATTAAATCTGAGATATTTTAAATTAGAGGTTCAAGCACTAATTCAATTGTCAATCATTTAGAGAGCAACAATGTATGATCAGATAGTTATGAAGTCTGATTTTTTTGTTCATGGATTGTATTGAAGTTATTAGAAATATCTAGTCCTGTAATACATAGTAAAGGATTAAAACCAAGTGTAAGTGCATTAAAAATGCAATGTTAAGAGCTTTTAATTTATATATCATCACAGGCTGATGTATAATGTAAATTTAAAGCAGTGGTTCCTTTTGAACTACCTGTAGCTTCTGGAGGTACGTATTTCAGCGAGACGGATAAAACACCATGGTATTCCTGTGATTCCTGATTACCTGCATTCTGTAATGGGGAAAAGGATATTATTAATAGCAAAGCTTGAAAAAAAAGAAGGGGGTAGAAGATATCGTAGTATAGACATGATTTATGTTAGCAGTCAGTGAATTATTCATGTATGTTGGAGTTTTCTGAAAATAAGATTGATGTGTATTGATGTTACAGTGATGTGTATGAAGGGTAGAAGAGACAATCAGGACTAAGAATACTTTTAAATGAGTCTACAATAATAAATACTACAGATATGCAAATTAAATTTTAAAAAAGGTGGTTCTTATTCATTTTTCCTAAAGGATTGTTATTATTCCCACCACCATACCTTTGGCTGGAGGTTGTACCATGTGAGTGCTTCATGTTTCCAGTCCCAGTTCTTCAGATTAATCTCAACCTGACCCAAAAAGGCATTTCTGCCTCGGGAGTCATTGTGCCATACAGATAAATTGAGAGTTTTTCCATGCAATTCTTCACGTTTTACTTTGTACTGTGTATAGAATAGAAACGAATAGGAAAAAAGAAAAAAGAAAAATAAAGAGTGGTGCATTAATGAATGCAACTTTATACAAGAAAGTAATGGGATGAGTCTTAAACTGCAGAGCAACACATCTGGAAAATGAGGTATATTTATAAAAATAATGCCATAAAGGAACATACTCTCAATGATTCCACATAGACTGGATTCACTATACGTTTCTTGATGGAAGTTTTCCTTTTGCTCCTCTTGTCTGGATAGAGGTACGTCTTCACGTATCTGACCCAACAGTACAGCAAACACACGCAGTGTTAGCCTTTTCTATGGAGACTATATTTACAAAACGTTTTAGAAACAAGCTAGTAATTGTATATAATATGGCAAATGCCATTTTAATAAAATGGAATTACACTTCAGAAAGCTACAAATATGTATTATTTGTAGATTGTTGAATACGTTGTGTGTCGTATTCACATCTGGTGCCGCAAGCCCAAAAAGTAAGATCATTATTTATGCAGGGAAAGTTGCTCGTATTCAGAGTTTCTGGGCTCGACATTCAGATTATTAACATTACCTTTGTGTGTGTGTGTGTGTGTGTGTGTGTCACCTAAATCACTACAAATATGGTGTAATTTATCAATATGGCTTCCGCCCTCATTATTCAGCAGCCTATAAAATAGCACTTGATCCAGCACATCCTATTATTTTGCTTTATTTTTAATATATTGGGTGCCACAGTTAATTATAACTTAACATAGTCACTAGATACTAAATTGAAGTCAAATCAATCATAAGGTGTGCATGGGATTTAGGCTATTTTGCTATTTTGAGTCAAATTATTAAAGTAATGCCAATGTTTTTGTTAAGCTGACAAGCTCTCCTTTAAAGTAAAACATGCCCATGGTTTGAAGAATAAGCTGACCTAGCACTCATCTGCTACACTCTCAGCTCCCTTTAAGTCAGTGTGGTTCATAATAACCTTTTAATGGACTTGGCTTACAGTCTGGCCTACTGTACCCACTATTCAAGTCATTTAGACATATTTCAAAGTGTGGTTCTTTTGTAGGTGTGGATATTAATGTTATTTAAAATTATCAAGGGTCCAAGCACACGATAATGTTATTCTCCTTTTTTATTATTTGAATTCAATTGTGCCAATCATTTAAAGTAACATTTAGAGATCTACTAACTAAAGGGAAGGTATTATTAATTAATTAATTGCATCATATTATTTACGTATTGAATATTGGCACACCCAGAAAATCAACTCAAGCAGCTGAAATTACCAATTCCTGAATATGCATAAACTTTCCCAACCGAAATATTGACAATTTTTGGACTCAAGTCGCCAACTCTGTATACAGCCCAAATCTAACAAAATAAAATAAAATAAAAGTTCAAGGTCTAAACAGTGTCTATATATATATATATAT
>JAOTRR010000002.1:1630194-1645519 GCA_028570945.1 Gogo arcuatus
AAAGGCTTGAAATATTTCACTTTACATATAATGAATATAGAATATATGAAAGTTTTTCCTTTTTGAATTAAATTACTGAAAAAAGAACCTTTTCACAATATTCTAATTGTTTGAAATGCACTAGTACAATTATTACAAAATTAAGTTTTGTAAATTACTTTGTTAAAATAGCTAGCTAGTTATGTTTTGTAAATTGACTTGTTATATTAGCTAGCTAGTTAGGTTTTGTTTCTTTTTCGCTAATATGCTTTGTGTAATTAAACAATCAATATATCAATAATTTTGTTACTGATAATGACACAATAACAACACTATTGGTTAAATATGCCTTACCTTTGCATAGATATCGCAATATTTTATCATTGGGTTGATTGTGGATGGAAAACTGGAGTAATTGCATTTCATTACTATACTAAGATAAATTCACAATCCAATCTAAATTAGTATGTTGAGTTGTGTTAACATTAACTTTGGTAAATTAGCTCGTTAGGTTTTGTAAATTAGTTTGTTAAATTAGCTAGCCAAGTTTTGTGAATTGACTTGTTATATTAGCGAGCTAGTTAAGTTTTGTAAATTGACTTGTTATATTAGCTAGGTAGTTAAGTTTTGTAAATTGACTTGTTAGCTAGCTAGTTAAGTTTTGTTTCTTTTTTGCAAATATGCTATGTGTAATTAAATAATCAACATATCAATAATTTTGTTATTGATAATGACACAATAATGGCACTTTATTGGTTAAATATGCTTTACCTTTGCATAGAAATTGCAATATCTTATCATTGGGTTGATCGGGGATGGAAAACTTGAGTGATTGTATTTCATTACTATACTAAGATAAATTCATAGTCCAATCTAAATTAGTATGTTGAGTTGTGTTAACATTAAGTTTGGTAAATTCGTTAGTTAGGTTTTGTAAATGAACTTTTTTAATTAACTAGCCAAGTTTTGTTTTTGTTGCTAATATACTACGTGTAATTAAACATTAGCTAACCAGCGAAACAAATTCTACATTTGTCTGATTTGTGGTCAGCTCTGCAGACTTCCCAGTAACTAATTATAAGCTTTAATGATGCGCCCACAATGTGATTACACTGACTCATAACGCCGCCTTAATCACCTGAAGCAGTTCTGGCGACTCTGCATCTACAGATATGGATCAATGAGGGCACATGGTGGGATCTACAGAGCAAGATACCTCCTGCTGATTTAATTATCCTCTCTCCATCACGGAAAGAGCCACCATTCTTGAGTAGAGCTGAATGAATGATGGTCACGTGATATTATCTTCCAGACAGAGTGAGTCAGCTGATTATACAGTATATAGTCATCTGTCATCTACATGACAGATGAGAATAGTCTATAAGTTGGTTTCCTAAATGAGCCTTAAACCTCATTAAATGCCATAAACCTGCCATTCGGGAGGTGTTAAGGCTTCAGCACAAGGGGAAATGCTCATAAAAAGAGGGTAAAACCTTGTATGGTTGTCATGTTCCCGTTTGACTACACTGTGGAATAAAATATTCATAATGCTGGTGGAGGCTCTGCTGTTCATTAGATCGATGGTGGTGTAATAGCTGGCATATGTGAAACCTCCTTGGCCCAATTTCCTCCACTTCCAAGATAAACTGTGCCATGTTAATGGGCATACTGAGTTACAGCGACTTCCTGGGCGTAGCTGGTTCATGTGCAGATCAGAGACACGGATGCGTTTTACAATGACAAGAGAAGATTTGTTCTCCATTTAGTCTGATATACAACACTCAAGAAACAACCTTGAGTCTAGTTTTTTCAATACAGATACATGCCTAGGGTTGCATTTTATTCTAAATTGTACAATTTATGAACCCCTCAGAAGTTAATATCACAAATGGTAATAATATATATATATATAATTTTTTTTTTTTTTTTTTTTTTTTTTTTTTAACAATTTTCATTTATTTATTTAAGATCATTCAGCTCTATGAAACTGAAACGCTATCCATCCACTGTTGTCCTACTCTGCCCTTCCCGGAAGTCAAATAATATGTGAGTATGGAAATGAATAAGTAATAAAGTATGGATCGGTGGATCCAGGATCCTATTATGTGAGACAATCGAAATCAAATAAATATCATCATCTAAGAGGGAAAAATTGATTTTTGAATATGTTACATTTAAGAACAGTTCAAACGTGACTGTTTTATACTGACCGGGTCCATCCATTTATTCATCCATCCATCCTTCTAACTGTCTATTCAACTGCCCATCCATCCATCCATCCATCCATCCAAAGATCAATTCATTCATGCATCTTTCCAACAGTCTATCCAACATCCATCCATTATTCCATCTATCCATCCTTCCATCCAAAGATCCATTCATCCATCCATCCTTCCAAATGTTCCAAATGTCTGTCCATCCATCCATCCATCCAAAAATCCATTCATTCATCCATCCTTCCAACTGTCTATCCATCCATCCAAAAATCCATTAATTCATCCATCCATCCTTCCAAATGTCCATCCATCCATCCATCCATCCAAAGATCCATTCATCCATCAATCCTTCTATCTGTCCATCCATCCATCACCACATTCATCAGTCCATCCATTCATTCAAAGATCCATTCATTCATCCATCCAAAAATCCATTCATTCACCCATCCTTCCAACTGTCTATCTATCCATCCAAAAATCCATTAATTCATCCATCCATCCTTCCAACTGTCTATCCATCCATCCATCCATCCATAGATCCATTCATCATCAATCCTTCTATCTGTCCATCCATCCATCAATCCATCCATTCATTCAAAGAACCATTCATTCATCCATCCATCCATCCATCCTTCTAACTGTCCATCCATCCATCCATCCATCCATCCATCCAAAGATCCATTCATTCATGCATCTTTCCAACAGTCTATCCAACATCCATCCATTATTCCATCTATCCATCCTTCCATCCAAAGA
This sequence comes from Gogo arcuatus, assembly GCA_028570945.1. NCBI lineage: Eukaryota > Metazoa > Chordata > Actinopteri > Siluriformes > Anchariidae > Gogo > Gogo arcuatus. Next base: position 1,633,146 of record JAOTRR010000002.1, read on the forward strand.
TCCATTCATCCATCCATCCTTCCAAATGTTCCAAATGTCTATCCATCCATCCATCCATCCAAAAATCCATTCATTCATCCATCCTTCCAAATGTCTATCCATGCATCCAAAGATCCATTCATCCATCAATCCTTCCATCTGTCCATTCATCAACACATTCATCAATCCATCCATTCATTCAAAGATCCATTCATTCATCTATCCAAAAATCCATTCATCCTTCCAACTGTCCATCCATCCAAAGATCCATTCATTCATTAACATTCAGCCTCTTGAGATGCCCAAGTGTGTGTTACATGAATATTTTATCGCAATAAGGAGGGTTGTCAAACATGAGGCATGATGACAGAAAAAAGCTTGAAAATGACATCACCTAATTACCCCTAAGTCCTGAGGAGTTACTGAATTGATCATGGAGGCCTTTTAGGCCGCTGTCCTTCAGCCTTTGATATCTGACACTGAGAAGGTTTTTTTAGGCTTGGTAGTGGAAATGGCATCTGAGACCTCAATGACGGTCGTAATGGCTAATGGGCGAGCAGAAGGACAGAGCAGGACTGGCCGGATGTGCACGGCTTCGAGAAAGACTCGTATCGATTGGAAAATCAATAAATCAAGCGCTCAATGCTGGTTAAGAGCTTTTTCCGTTTCCGACCTAACAAGATTGCCTGGGTAAATTAACGGCTGCTGCCGTCGACTAATTAGAAGACGGACTGGTGGCTAGCCAAGGCCAAACTGGGGTCCAAAAATATCACAAATGTAGCTTAACATGTTATATAATTAATGCTTCTGCTTTGTAGACCATAATTAAAAGTGTTCTCTTAGTTTTTCCATAGCTGTACTGTATATACATTGCATATGTGTATATGTTTTAGGGGTTAATGTGACACTTTAGAAAGTATAATTCAACCTTGATGAAATTCAGCCCAGAACCAGAATTCAGCTTTTGACTATCAATTCACCACTTTTTGTAGAAATTAAACACTATAGGTTCTAATTCAACGCTGTAATGATTCATTCATTCATTCATTCATTTTCTATGTCACTTAGAAAATGGCGGGTGAGCTGGAGCCAATCCCAGCTGACATTGGGTGAGAGGCGGGGTACACCCTAGACAGGTCACCAAATCTATCACGGGGCTAACACAGAGGACAGACAGCCGTTTACACTTACACTCACACATATGGACAATTTAGGCTACGTCCACATTAATATGTGTTAGTTTTAAAACAAAAAACGAGCTCATCCAGACGAGCATTTTATCTCCGTATCAGAAATAATCTCTGTCCGTACTAACAGGCCTGAAAATGCATATCACATGACCATTCACGTATACTGGGCATGCGCATGCCGGTATAAACAACTGATGCTGCTTGTTTTCTTCTGGAAAAGGGTCACATGATAGGAGTGTGACGAATCAGGGAAGGATGCGTCGTGACTGATAAGACCCAATCAGGAAGCGAACATGGGCGTCTGCAGTATCGTTTCCAAACGTCTCCGTTTTTGCCCGTCTACACTAAAACACTACCCTGGAGTTTTCATACTAAAATCAGCAGCGTATCAAAAGGTCTCTGTTTTTGGGGCTCAAAAACTCTGGAGTAGTGTGGTTGCAGGGAAGCTGGAGCCAATCCCAGCTGACTTCAGGCAAGAGGTGGGGTTCACCCTGGGCAGGTCATCAGTCTATCGCAGGGCTACACAGAGACGAACAACCATTCACACTCATTCATATCTATGGGCAATTTAGTGTAGCCAGTTGACCTAATCCACACGTCTTTAGACTGTAGGAGGACACCGGAGCACCCGGAGGAAACCCACACAAGTATGAGCAGAACATGCAAACTACACACAGAAAGGCCCCAGACAACCGGCAGGTTTGACCCAGAACCTTCTTGCTATGAGGTGACAGTGATAACCACTGCACGACCGTGCAGTGACTTGACTAAACACTTTAAGTTTTATGTTACAGCTTTTAGTGTTAATTTTTCTTAAAGAATGGCATATATTTTATACTTTGTGTCACCTTAAAGTTACGTTTAATGTTGTAGAACATCCATGAAGTATGTTAGTTTTTGTTGTGACTTACATTATAGCTTGGACTAGTCAAATCCAAGACAAGTCCAAGACCAGGACTTGCCAAGATCAAGTCAAGACCAAGTCTTAAGGTGGTTGAAGCCAAGTCAAGATAGAGACCAAAAAAATCATGAAGTCCTTTTTGAGGCAAATCCTTTCCTTCAGATGGTTGGCTTTATTCATGCATTAAGCCAGTGATTAGGCTGCTTCCTAGGAGAAGGAAAAACTTCTTTTCAAACTTTGTGCATGCAAAAAGAAAAGACAACATGAACAATATTATTACAAACTTCTCGTTCGAGATCAAGACCATATTTAGTGAGACTAATGCCCAAGACCGAGAGAAATCCAAATATAAAAGCCAGTAAGTCCGAGACAATTCCAAGTCAATACAGAAAACGTCTCGAGACTGGACTCTGTCAGTCTTACAACCCTAATTATAGCATCCAGAAACTATAAACAGTCATTCTCTCACTCTTTTCTTACTTCTCTTGAAGTTAACAAGACAAAAAACACAGTTTGTCATGTTACCGAGAAACCATGAAGCAACTAATTCCTCTGTCCTGAAGACTTTTCTGTGTTGGGAAACTTAAAGTTACAACTTTACCTTTGACTGTTATAAAGCACTGACACTGGAGACTCCTTCCAGAAATGCTATACAAGTCTACAGTATGTGTAAGTTGTTACTGTAATAACAACAAGAGCATTAATATAAACCTGTGATTTACCTTGCAGGCAGAACTACTGTCAGAGCTACTGTTAAATAAAATAAATAAAATAAACACCTTCGGATTGTAGAATTAAACCTTTAAAGATTGTTCCACGCTTTAGCTGTTAATTGCTCATTGTGTGTGTTACTTTAACAGCGTGTGCATACTGTTTCTCCTGCGCTCTCAGCAAAGGGTCAGTGTGTCTCCGAGGAATTGCTCCATGAGAGCTCTTTAAAGGCGAGAGACGCGCTCTCTCTGTGCTCATTACACTCTCACTGCACTGCTCACCACTCACACACACACACAGCCACACACACACACACACACACACACACACACACACAGCCACCTAACGCCATGGGACAATTCACCTCCTGAGGACTAAATATTAATATTTTACATTTTACACCCCGTTGTTGAGTTTGAAGGTAAGCCTTTTTTCTTTCCTTTTTTTATTTTAGGGACATTTCATTTTGCTATTTATATTATTTCTGCATTTGTTTTCTGATTTTATTTTAATCATTTTTGGGGGGTTTTCCCACTTGTGAAGTAACTAGAGCTACTTTATACCGTATGTATGAAATAAAATGTATTATTATTATTATTACTATTATTATTATTTATTTATTTATTTATTTATTTTTAAAACATTGGAGGTTTTGTCTACGTCTCTTTTTTGGGAAACTGGAGGATGAAAAGGGAGAAAAATGTATTAAATGCATTGACAGTTTTATTTCAAGTGTTAAATGATTTGTAAAATACTAAGAATGACATTTAATGACTAATTGTCTCATTAAAAAAACCTCGCATGCTTATTGATTTGCTGTGCTTTAATATAGACTTCTTTGTTTAAAAAAAAGGAACTTGAATGTATATTTATTAAAGTTATTTTGAGTTTATAATAGCATATTTCTCTTGAGGAAATAGGGAAGTATAAGCTTTTAAATGTCTTGCTCCACAATTTATTATGGTGATGATGATGTAAATAATAATGTGGCTTACAGCTTGGTTATATGAGTGTTGAACTATAAATTAAAAACTGCTCAATATATTTTACTTTGTCCTCTAATCCTGTGCAGCTCGTGAAGCAAATCCTCCACATTATGTCAGAGAAGAAATCCAGACCCTCAGATGCACGTCCAAAAAACCTGCGTAGCTGGAGTGTGGACAGTTACATCCGCAGCGTTAAGAAGCGCTCACGTGGTCCACGCCATGACGCCCCTGCCAGAGGAGGAGAGGATGGAGACATGCCAGATGAGCAGAACGTTCGCTCAACTTCCTGTCCCCAGAGACGTTGGGAGAGGAAGTGCAGCTGCACGGCTATCGCAGATGGAGACATAGACTCCGTGTGCAGAAAAGCGCTGTCTCGCCGATCTCTCAGACAGAAGTTCCAGGATGCAGTGGGGCAGTGTCTTCCTCTCCGTGGCCACCATCATCACCACCACCACCACCATCACCATCATCACCAGAGCGGCTCGTCGCGACCATTCTCGGTGCTCCTGTGGTCCAAGCGCAAGATTCATGTGTCCGAGCTCATGGAGGATAAGTGCCCCTTCTCGCCGAAGTCCGAACTGGCGCAGTGTTGGCACCTTATCAAGAAGCATGGCACACATCAGAACGCATCATTAGTCCTAGAGGATCAAAAAAGCAGAAGGTTGTCCACATCCCCTTCGACTTTTATTTCCTGGGAGGAAGTTAGTTCTAATGGTGCTTCCAGCTTGACTGATTGGGACACATCCTTTATTCATGGAGAGCCCCAGTGTTGTGCACACGCCGACTACATCTTAGTGCCTGATCTTCTTCAAATCAACAACAACCCCTGTTATTGGGGCGTCCTAAACCGCTTTGAGGCTGAGCAGCTCCTAGAAGGCCAGCCTGAAGGCACCTTCCTGCTACGAGACTCTGCCCAGGATGACTATCTGTTCTCGGTCAGCTTCAGGCGCTACAGCCGTTCTCTGCACGCCCGCATAGAGCAGAGCGGCAAGCGCTTCAGCTTCGACTGCCGCGACCCCTGCATGTACAGAGACGTGAGCGTCACAGGCCTGCTGAAGCACTACAGCGATCCAGCCACATGCCTGTTCTTTGAGCCGCTCCTCTCTCGCCCCCTGCCCAGGAACTTCCCCTTTTCTCTGCAGCATCTGTGCAGGGCGTTAATCTGTAGCTGCACTACGTATCAGGGCATCAAGACTTTGCCCCTGCCTCACACACTCAGGGATTACCTCAGGCAATACCACTTCAAATGTGACGGGGCTTGTGATGTGTGACGAGCTAGACAGTCAAGGCAAATGGACTTGTATTAGAATTATAAAGAATGTGGGTTCCTGAGTGGTGTAATTTTTATTTACAGAAGATCTCAAATTCAAATGGCAACGTTACAGAACAGCCATCTGTCCGAGATTGAAAAAGTATTATCGTCCCTGACTTTCTGGGTGGGACAATGGTCTTCCTTCTCCGAGTTAGCCAAATCTGGGGCTCTATTAGCTCATTTATACAAAACAGGGTAATAATAGTGAAAAAATTAAAACTACAAAAAAAAAAAAAACAACTAAAAAATGACTACAACTAATACGAAACTATGAGTTGTGTCTCACATAAAAAAAAGTCCCTGTGATTTCCCTCCACTCTTAGAAATAAAGGTACCAAACTGTACTTTTCTCTGTTGTTGTTGTGGTACCATCAAGGGTACTTCATTTGTACCTCTAGTTTGTATCTTTTTACCTGAAAAAGTGAATATAGAATAATCTTAAGGTACATAATTGGACCTTAAGGAACCTTAAATGCACACCTTAGAGATACAAAACATGTCCCCTTGATGGTACCACCACAGCAACAAGGAAACATACAGCTTGGTACCTTTATTTCCGAGAGTTTGTATGTAGGATTTGTTTATTTATCCTGCTACATTTTCAATTTATTTATTAGCGTTTGAAGTACTTACATATTTTATGGACTTAAGTCTGATGGACAATCACAAAAATACATTTGCATAAACACACACTCATTTTTCCGTTACAGAACCGCTGAGTCACTCAATGTTCAATGCTCCTGAACATTCATTCAGCTATAATTCTCTTTAATTGTTGAACAATAACGAGCCCTTGAACACCCTTTGCTCATTTTGACCATGTTACATAACGTGTAATGCATATTCAGTGTTCTGTAAAGATAAAGCTTAAAATCACTCAAAGAACTAGAAATACTGACGTGAAAACTGAAACTAAAATACACTGACCAAAAAAAACCCCAACAAAAGATTTCATTTTAAAAATCAGAGCTGTAACACTCATACAAAATGGGACAGCGTTCATGAGCAGCAATTTGGAACAGAAGAGATGGAAACACATTTTACCCCTCATCCTGCTGCACTGGTAACTGTCGTGTGATAGGAGAGATAATGTGATGGGAGCTGGCGCCGACTAAATTGGGAGAAGACTGTAGAAAGCTTCTGGCTGGAAAATGTCTTCCTGATGAAGGTCATTTGGAATGGTCTAGTAGTAAGGCCTGGAATGAGCACACAGAGATCCTGAGTCTTCGGGGGAAAAAAACTTACCCTGGATCCTCTCAAATCAGTTTTATCTCTATAGCACCTTTAACAGTAGATATCGTCACAAAGGAGCTTTACAGAAATCTGGATGGAGATTTAGATCCGTAATGACTACGCCATTAGCATCATTACATTATACAGGCATAGAATAAAAGCAAACAGTAATAAGTATGTCTTAGGACAGTCTTTATGATTACAGCAGCAGTTCTAGGGTGAGATTAAAACGCTGCAACAAGGGTGAGGGTGAGACTTGGGCATAAACTGTTTGGGGGATATTTAGAGTATTCATCAATGCATTCCATGCAAGCTCTAATCTCCCTTTACATTTTTCAGGCTTTCCTTTTTTCGTTTTTTTTTTTTAAACAGTGTCTCAGAAGTCACTGAAATTGTGCTATAATCGCAACGTCACCTTGACTCACTAATGCACATTTAGAGTACTCATTTCAGTATCTTAGTTAACTTAGATAACTGGATTTGTGCAATCATTTGAGAGGCTTCATGGATTTATTTGATGTAATTGTCCACATTGTACACATTGTAATTGTCCACACATTGTACATGTGTGGTGACCTGGGAAACCCTTCACATGGTATATACAGTTGAACTGAACTAAAAATGTATGTTAAACAGAAGTAAAGTTCTAACATTTAAAGGGGATATGTTATGAAAAACTCACTTTTTCAGTATTTGTGCATATACATTTAGCTATCGGGAGTGCCTGCCAACGCAGAAACTCTGAAGTAAGACACCCAGTCAGTTTCTTTTGTGCTGCCTATTTCAGAAAACATGTCCTTCAACAAACTGTTCTGATTTGGCTCCACTTTCTCTGTCACAAGCGGAGAGGGGGGTGGGGTGAGCAGTGGCTCATTATCATTTAAAGGAACAGGCACTCAAATTGGCCGTTTTGATCAGGGCTGATTAGACAGGGTAAGAACGGAGCTGTAGTGCTTTATCCTTGTGGTATTTTAACCAAAGTATGTCACACATTTCATTAAGACCTCAGGGAACTGTGTCAACTTGTGGAAAAGTGTCACCTTTAAAGTTTAAAGTCTAGTTACCCCCCAAAATGAACAGAAATCAAATTCCAGTTAAAGACTTCATTCTGAATGAAGTGTCAGGAGCATTGCAGACATTTTGACATAAATTGAATTGATAAGGCTTAGGTCCATTTTACTACATCACTGAGCTTGATCAAAACCCTGCCACTGACCCACACACTCTTTGATTTTAGACATTTTTAGACAGACTGACCTTGATCTTTGCAAGGCGAGGTTAGAAAGTAGTCTAAATAAAAATATTTTCACGTTGTTTTGGTGAAATAAACTATATTTATCTATGGTTTCTTGATGTTTCAAAGGTGGGGTCCATGTGCAACGAGGTTTATTTGGCCAACAAAGTGAAATCATAGTCCAAATCCAAAAACATTAAGGCAGACAAAAGGTCAAAACAATCAGCAACAGTAAATACAGTCAAAGGATAATCTAAGGAGTACACCAATATAAACATGGCAAGGGTCAAAACAGGGAAAGTCAGTCAGATGTAACAAAAGACTCAGAAGTTACAGAATGTTAGGTGTGGCAAGACTTCGCAAAGAAGTTGGCCTGCTTAAATTTAACGTAACAGAAAGTACAGTAGTTGTTAGTGTGTGTGCTAGTACTCTGCTGACTGCTGACTCTTCTGTTGAGGAGGGGAAGTGTCCTAAGCGCCAGTATTTTATAGACAGGAAAAAAAACAAAAAAACATTTTATTGTCTTATTTGGCTGCCGGAATTCAGCCACAGCAACATCTGATGGGTTTTCCCAGGCTTCCAGACATATATTAAAAAAGGTTTGCATGCAGGATATGTTTATACTGTACATATTGTAGATCAGTTCAATTTTAAAAGAGTGACCAAAACCAACAAAATAGCACATTGGCTTTAACTCATCCTCTGTGTTTGATGTAATGGAGCTGGAGGATCATGCGATAATTAGGAGCAAATCGGTAGACGCTAACATTTTTTCAAATATCCCCAGATTTCACCGTCCATGTTATAATGCAAAAAGGTCTATTTCAAACATTTTCGGGGGTTGAAATGTTGCTTCAATGTGGATGCAAGCTCAAAACGAAGAAAACTTTAGAAATGTATTCATATGAATGTGGACAAGGCCTTAAGATTGCATTGCATATTATTGAACAGCCATGATTTTCTGAATTGCATCAAAGCTCACTCTTGAGTCATACTTTTAATGTTTCTATTGACTGTATCTACTGTGTTACATGCAAATAAGGTCTCAGACATATACCTGAGCTTAATTATGCAATAGTTGTGTAATTTTTTGAAATGGCCATGCAGGGTTTGTTTCAGCATAGATCTGTTTATTTATCTATTTAATTGCAACAAAATTTGCGTGGCCGTTTTCTTCATCTATAACCAATAGGCAATTATATTTATCGCCTTTCAGAATTACCCGTTGCCTTTTAGCAGATTTGCACTTATACCCCATATGAAAAGATGTTGTTGTAAAGTATAATGTCTGATATTCTATGTATACTATGTATATGAACTGAACTCTGTTGCTGATCTTCATAATGAGACGGAACAGCCGCAGTTTCTTCATGCTAACGTTTCAACATCGTATTTCTCATAATATATGGCCAGATGGAAATGATGTTAAGTGGAAAAAAAGCAACTGGACAACCTCAATCTCAGTTTTTGTCATATAATAGCCTACCATGTCATCACCATTAAAGCACGTGTCATTTAAGTGGTTCATATTGTTAACCCATAACCTTAAATTCTTCCATCTCCGAATAATAATGTGTAATAGCTCACAATTTTCAATAAACACTGCCTATAAATACTGACCAGGTTAATGTGCATGAATGATATTTTCTTTGTATTGCTTCTATTAAGTATGGATCGAAGATAAAAGACTATAAAGCCATTATGATGCATTTTTAATGAGGTTTTTCAATCCTGCTTTCATCTACACAAAGGGTCTCATTTATCAAACTGGATATGAAAAAAAAACATTTCGTAAATCATTCTCAGGAGAATTTACTGAAGAAATGTGGTATCTGCGTTCGTTCGGGGGGAAAAAAACCCTCACACGGTCAGCTTCAAATTGTATAATCGTATTATTTGTGTCAATTACAAACACAAATCTAGTTAACATTTTGTGAAATTTGGTCATTTCGTATTAATGATATGAAAGAAAGCAATCCAAGACAAAAATAATGGCACCTTACAAAAGAATAAAGGGTTAGTGCACGTCAATGGTAGCTGACACGCTGCAGTGGCTGAGCTGCATTATTGGAAAATTTTGTGAACGCTCCAATTAGGAGGTGCTCTTCTACTGTTTAACTTTTCAGCTCTCTCTGAGCTTTGCCTTTTATGGAGTTTTGTGGGCATCACTAAATATACTGTAAATCAGCTGTGCCATAAATCCACTTTGTAATTTATAGTTGATGACAATATTTAGTGACATACACACGAGTACAAACAAGATCGGAGTTACTAAAACATTCATAAATAAGGCCCAAAGTCAGTTATTTTTATTTATTCCTAACCTGAAGCAGCTAATCAGCATTTACCAGCTTTTTTTTTTTTTTCACAGGCACTAGAACTCATGTCTGGTGTCCATAATAGAATATCAGCCATTTTAAGAACTCCTGAATGCTACATATAGAGGGACTGCAAGCATTCTTTCTTGCATTTGATAGGAGTCTCCAGTGTCAGAGCCTTGCAACAGTCAGACGTAAAATGTTCCGCCAAGGTCTTCAGGAGGTTCTACAACATTAAATGTAACTATAAAAGGATTTTTAAAAAGTATGATGTTAATTAATAAATTGAAAAATTATAATTATTGTCAAATTGCTGCAGTATAAAAGGAATAAAATACTCACAAGTGCTATTATAGGAAAATAACATCCACATCAGGGGGGTAACAGTGACTTCGCTTTACATTGTGCTGAATTCACACCACCATGTTTTTGATTATTTTCCTATAAAAGCACACCCAATGTGTTTGAAAGCAGATTATTCTGGATTTTTGTGGAACCAAGGGCAACACTACCATCAGTGGTCATAAGAAAAATTCTGTGGCTGATTTCTTTCTAGCTCAGACTGTAGATTCATGCGGTATATCAGTGCGTTTGCTGGAAGCTTAAACAGATTAAAAATGTGGACCTGAAAACTAAACTGAACATTTGGAAAGGGTCAGAATATTTAAAGAGTGCATGAGATAAATGGTAAAATAGGTAACTGATGATTCAGAAGATTGTGATGTAAGAATCACTATAATTCACTATTCACTATAATCACTAGTTTATGAGTGCCATTTCACGTTTTCCTTAAAACAAGTATTGTAAGCTAAGGACTGTCCATAGACTGCTGTGGTATATTTAATCCAGATGTATGTTCATCTGAGAAACCAGATTCACAGATGACGTCTGCAGGAACCATAAACATTGATCTGTAAAACCCATCATTTTTAAATATTAATGTTCCTTTGACTGGATTATCATTATGACTTCAGATAGTGATGTAGCCCTATAGGTTGCAGCAGACTGTCTGTTTTGCAAGGAAGTGTTATAAAATAATGTCAGTTGGTGTTTATCAATATAATAAATAATAGCTTCATGTCTTTCTGAAAATCTTAGTGGAAATGAAATTAACTGCGAATTTCCCTTTAAAAAAAAATAGCCTATCTAAAATGTAATTATTTCAACTAATATAGAGAGATAAACTTGTCTTACTTTTGATCATCAAAACACTTTCAATATGATACTTAAACTTATTAGAAATAACATAAAAAAATTAAAAAGGACCTCCTAAGGGGGCGGGGCATGTAGGACTGGTGTCATTTTTAATTTAAATATTCATAGGATTTATATTTCTGGGTAAAATTTTAGCTTCTTTTGTGCATTTTTTTTCTTTGGGCTAATGACATTTTTATGTGGAACATCAAGAAAATTAGTATTGAATATACAGAAAAATGATCTATTAGTATGTGCTTGTGACCGGTGTAACACTCCTTAAGGGATATTGCTACTTAAATGGATGATTACAATATTGAGGCAAAATTCAGCACTTCTAAATCTTTAAATTAAATATAATTTTTTCACACTGAATCCAAGAAAATACATTTAACCCTTTAAAAATGTGTTTGCTTTACTGTATTTTGCTCTTAAATATACGACAGGGTTGAAAGTAAGAGTTCAATTTTTTAGCATAGAGTTAGCAAATACACAAAATTATTTTTATGAATAATTTACTTTACTAATAATTTACGTTCAATCTATAATTTGTGCAACAAGGTTGTACTTTCAAAGTGACCTTATCAGTCTGTATATAACTGAAAACAAAGGGAAATAAAACAATAAGTGAACATAGTTTCCTTCTTCCAATGATCTTCAGGAAGTTCAGATGATGCAACTTCCTGTTAAACATGTGACTTGTGTAATATTCCAAATATGGTTCCAGGTAAGAGGGTCGAGTGAATGTTGTGGAATTAAGATGTACATTTGTCATAACCTATAATGGACGACTCATGAAAACGATGTTTCAAGGATTCACACAATAATATTTTTGAAGTATTTTAATAGTTACATGTTTTAAGGTAAATTGTATTTATAGTTGGCAAAGTGCTGTTTTAAGTTATTTGTCTGAAGCATACACCTAGATTTTCGGGAAGGACAATTTACCTGTGTTTAAAATGTCTTGTACCTTTACTTTAAGTGTAATATCGGTGGGACACATAATTTTTGGCTGTGTGTGTTCATTAGGGAAGGCACAAATTTAGACCTTAATTATTGTCTGGTAGAATATTAGAAAATTGATTTTCCCTTAAGAGACTCTTTTCTGCCATTCCATCCTCTGCATCCCTGTGGTTTATTATTGAATTTCATTGCCATCTTATATCAGGCTGCGACTGTAGCTGCTTCCTGCTCTTCATATCAAATTACTCCTGGGAAAAAAAAAAAACCAGAAGCAAACTGTCTGTCTTTCCCCATGGAAAAAGGCTGCTCGGTGTCGGATGACCTGCATTATTGGATTTATAGCCTATGCAGCC
>JAOTRR010000002.1:1712154-1722277 GCA_028570945.1 Gogo arcuatus
TATATATTCTTTTCGTGTCATGAGCGGGGCTCTAGAGATGATATTATTAATTCAGAAATTAATATTATCATATTTATGTATTTAATATTAGCCTTGATTGGCCTTCCATAACTTTTTAGTATATGGTTAAAGCATAAGTTTCACCTGTCAGACAGTGGTTCTTACTAGAGCTGATATTGTGCAAGAAAAGTTCAGTTGAATCCGCAGTCAGAATTGTAACAGAGACGTGCAAATTTCACACAACTCACTGAATAGTGCTTAAGTCTGTAGTTAGGTCAGAAGTCTACATACAGATGTGCGCAATTTCAGGATTAACACCTCCCTATTCCCACATACAATAACTCAACTAATACGGCTGCTGTAGCATTAAACTCCTTTCTCCGGAAAGATGGACTTTTCAGGTCTTAGGGCCTGTTCTGAGGCATCGAGCCCACTGGAGCTCACAGGGAGCCAGAGTATAGGGCAAGTGGCAGGAGGGGGCAGGACAGGATGAAAAACCTATAAGCAGTGGAGTAGCAGTTTGTCCTATGTATAGGCTTTCCAGGACTGGTTTAAAATAGGTGCCCAGCTAACATTACATGCTCCAGTCCCTAAATATTAGCCATTTCCCCTAAATACAGATCCCACAAAAGGCTACCTTACAAGGGAAGGGAAGGAATGGCATGCAGTGCTCAGCTGGGGACGGACTATGGACTGGGAGGTGTGGAAGCGTCTGTTTGTCTGTGTGTGGCAAGGAGGAGATGAGATGCCAAGCTAAAAATTGAAATGATGCTTTTGACCGTTAATATAACAGGTTGGGATATGGGACAGGCCACAGGCACTGTTGTCATCTTTACCTGTTATTCATCTAAAGGTTTTACCGTACATATAAACAGTATTTTTAATACCTAGAAAAAAACAGCATGTGTTAAATGCTGGACAAGCACCCATTCTGTCGAAAGGAAAATGTTATTTCAGCTTACACAAGCTGAGCTGATTATAATTCTAATGTGTGTGTGTTTGTGGTGAATGATGGAATGACGGGAGGTTTTTAAAAAAAAAAATCAGGCTTTTGTGCTACTCAGACTCCAAGCAGTCTAAAATAAAGGGGATCTTGTGGAGCCGAGCATTAAATGGGCCCTTATTTATATCTTCAGCTGTCTCCTTCATCAGGAAAAAAAGGAGCCTCACATTCTACGCTGGAAATATCCCACTCTAACCACAGATATGTTCAATCCCAATATCTTTGTCACATCTACTTCACTGGCACACACTGCGAGTATGTTTCTCATCTTCTCCACACTGTTGTTTCAGGGGTTTTACCATGAGCGTCTGGCCAAAAGTGAAGCGAACACAATGTTCTTCCTTCAACCTCAAATGTAGATGATGATCATCACACACTTGCCTTTGTTTAGTACAGTTTGTATTAAAACGTGAACATGCAAATCATAATGGGACTTATTTCTGGTAACTGTGTGTGTTTAATTTTTGGCTGTCCCTTGAGTTAATATGAGTTTATCAGATTGAGTTCATGTGTATTTAAAAAATCAAATGTTCTAACACAGATCCTAAAAATAAAAAATTGCAGTTTTGTGGCCAGTTGAGCGTGACTGAGTGTGAGCTGGCTACAAGTCCAGCTGAGTACTGTAACATTGCGTAAGTGTAAAGACGTCACATTATTTGTTTTTATCTGGGCAGGTGTGACACAAGGACTGTCTGTCTGATCTGAGATCTGAACTATGACCCGCAATCAGAGCTTCAGCAAACAAGTCTCAGGAATCAACAATCAATTCTTTAATTGATCTAAAATCTTTAAAAGATCTGTCTAATTACAATTATCTCATCTCATTATCACCTTTATACCAATATTGACCTGAGCTGGCTTTTAAATCATATTTAACCAGAATTTAAGGAGCTACGTTAATCAGATCTCAGATCAGACTCAATGTAAACACATGAATGCAAAAAAAAGATCAGACTCAACATACATACACTGATTAGAATCAACGTAAACACACTGATCAGACTTAACATACACAGACTGATCAGACAACACAAAGGATCAAGAAAGAATCAAAGGAAACGCCCTTAAGACTTACAGTGAAAATGCTGATTAGATTCAGTAAATCCACAGTGATCAAACTCAACGTAACCACAACGATCAGGCTTAAAATATACACACTGATCAGACTTACGGTGATCGTGCTGATTGGATTCAGCATATACACACTGATCAGACTCAGCGTACATACACACTGATCAAACAACATACATGCTAATAAGAACCAATGGAAACACACTGATCAGACTCAACATAAACACTGATTAGACTCAAGGGAAACACACTGATTAGACTCAATGTAAATACACTGATCACTCAATGTGCCACACTGATCTGACTCAACATAAAAACCTTCATCAGACTCAATGTACACACAACATAAACACTGATTAGGTTCAATGGAAACATGCTGATCAGACTCAACATATAAACACTTATCAGTCTCAAAACAAATGCACTTAGACTCAACGTGAAGACAATGATCAGACTCACAGTAAATCTGTATCACTGATCATCATCAGCCTCATCAGTAACACTGATCAAACTCAGTAAATATAATAATCAGACTCATGGTAAACACGCTCATTAGACTCAGTGTAAACAAACTAATTAGACTCAGCATAAACACACTGATCAACTCAAAGTAAGGACACTGAACAGACCTAGCATAAACACTGTACAGTCAGACTCAATGTAAACAAACACACTGATCAGACTCAGAACAAACACAGTGATCAGACTCAACATAAACACACATCAAATGCAATATAAATACACTGTTCAGAGCCATTAAAAGAGCATTCAAATTTAATAAAACAAACATTAAAGGACTACACACAGTTCAGACTTGAACAGAAAAACACTGATTAGATCCGATGTCAATACACCATTTAGACCTAACTTAAATACACTCCCCAGACCTAACATTAAAGAGATAGAAGAGTCAACATACACACACAAGATCCAACATAAACCTGTAGATCAGCTTCAGTGTAAGCAGTCTAATCAGATCTAAATTTAAAACGCTGATCATACAAAATGATCAGACTGATATTTTTTACAGACCTTTTGTTAAACCACTGATCAGACCCAGTGTAAAGAGATGTCAGACTCCAGTGTACACACACTGACCATCCCATATCAGCTTAAACATTATCAAATCCAAAATCAGACCCACCAAAAGCACAATGATCAGACACAATTTATCTACAAAGATCAGTCTCAAAGTTAAAATACTGATCAGACCAAACACTAACAAGACTCAACATTAAAACACTGATCAGACTCAATGTGAACACTCCAAACAAACTTAGCATGAGTGTAAACACTCCAAACTGATCTAGCAAAAAATACTGATCAGACATGACGGTATGATCAAACCCAATGTTAAAGCACTGATCAGACCCAATGTAATCACACTGATCAGCCACAACATACAAACACTGATTAGACCTAAAGTATACACAACAAAACAGACCCAACAAGAAATGCTGATCAGACCTCACATAAAGGTACAGGTGCTTATCAGACCTAGGGTAAATAAGGTAAACATGCTGATCAGACACAACAGAAACACACTGATCGATATGACTAAAGTATTGCTCTAATATGTCAAATGAATGTATTTTGAATGTATGGCAGACCCAACGTAAACATAAATGCACTCACTGGAGTTGCTTCCACTTCCTGTGCCAACTGTATTGATGGTAGAAGGGACTGATGATGATGGATATAGAAGAAGATGTCCATTCTCACAGCCCTGCTGTTGTTGCTGTGTGTGCCAGGTGGCAATGCCCGAGTCTCGTGATCCTTGCCAGCCGTTGAGGCGGTCATCAGAGCCATAACGCTGATGCTGGGCATAGAGATGATGAGAAGAAGGCACTCGCTCCAGTGAATCTCCTCCTCCCCCTCCACCAGCACTGCGAGTGGCTGCCCGTTCCTCCAGGTGGTTGAGCCAGAGAGCAAGATCAGCCCGGTCCTCCAGAGATGTGGCCGGGTGGATGAGAGCGTACGAGAGCAGCTGCCTGCTCTCTTCAAGGTGCCGCCCAAACTCGATTGTGTGCGTGAGGATTTTGGGAAGTAGCCGCATGTACTCGCTTTTTGCTTCGCCGTTGCCTGGCTTGAGGAGGGGCAGGTGGGTCAGGACCAGAGAGATGAGACGCTCTTTCGGCTCGGCCTGCCACTGACCAATCACCGCTGAGGGAGAGAGATGAGAAGGTATATTTAGGATATATTTATTTTAGTAAATGCATTCAATTTATCTGAAAATCGTACTGGAAATTCTTCAGGACAGAGGACCTTTCTGGGGGTTTTTTGTATCATGACGAAACCCCAACTAACATCAATACAAACTATTAGAGCATCCACAGACAAATGTGGCTAGCTACTCTGCTGCAAGAGGACAGGGAAAGATCATTTCTTTATTTTACTTTTTGTCCAAACCAGTTGCCACAGCTCTATGTCTACACAATTACACAGTGTCCAAGCAGCTATACATATCCAACCTATTGAGGCATGTCTCAGAAACACTTGTCCTGTCCAGCTTCAGCTATAGATACTCTGAGGTCATGGACACTTTGTCCAACACCACAAATAGAGGACTGGTTAGAGAACAGCATACACATCGGCAAATGTGTCCTGATTAGGTATGCACTAAAATGAAACTCTCATATGACAATAGTTTCCATTTATCAAAGCTTAATATTATTACAGTACTGAATTTTAAAAAAAACAAAAAACAAAACTCTAACCACGCTAACATCTTAGCTTAGATAAAATATCCCAAACAGAGCTGATTAACACTAGCACACTGCCCAAGTTAGCTAATTATATACACTGCATATTAGCTAGATACATATGTTTGATATTAGCTCATTACTAATGCTAGTTAGCTACTTATATACATTGCCTATTAGCTGGTTACATATACCACATATTAGCCAAATACTTACGTTTATCTGCTTGACTTAGATAAAAACACCAGTAGTTGATATATCCAAACCTGACACTTGCACTAACACCGGCCAAATAACGAGTTATATACACTGCATATTAGCTAGTTAAATATTAGATATTATATTTTTACATATTCTGCGTGTTACTAATTAATTACTAATAACTAGTTACTAATTCTGCATATTAATTATATATCCTGCATATTAGCTAGTTGCTTTTACTAGTTAGCTAATTATATACATATACTGCAATTTAGCTAGTTACTAATGCTAGTTTGCTAGTCATATACACTGTATAAATAGCTACTGCATATACATATGTTTAGCTTCTTGACTTAGATAAAAACTTCAGTAAGCTAGTTTGCGTATCCTAAACTGGCACTAACACTGGCAAACTAGCAAATTAATGCTAGTTAAATACACTGTGTAATAGCTAGTTACAAATGCTAGGTAGCTATTTATACTGTATACACTGCACATTAGCTATTCAAATATGCTGCATAGTAGCTATATATTTGTATCTATATAGACATGCATGTTAGCCAGTTACTAATGCTAGTTTGCTAGTTACAGTATATACACAGAATATGCTAGTTAGATTTACTTCATATTAGCTAGTTACATATCCTGTCTGCTAAACAGCATCCGCTAGAGTCAATTCTTTTTTTTTTTTTTAAAGTATCTTTTTTTAAACAACTATGGTTTAAATTAATATATTATGACTACAGTATATCATGAATAATATGTTAATCATCAAACACAGAAGACAAATGGGAAAGTCGTGCAACATTAGCTTAGCAAACCATGCTTGCTACATTTTTCTACAGGCTGTTACTGAATGATGAGCTTGCTTAAACCTGAGGTAAAATGAGTAGGTGTGAGAATGTAAGTCAGTTAGCCTGATAGCTACTGAAAGCTGTAGGTTCAGTCTGGGTTAAAAAGAAAAGACTAGTGGTACAGTCTAGCTAACATAGGCTCATATACTGTACTTTAGTTTAAAATGAACAGTATGCACTAATACATCTGACTCAAATACTGTTAATGTTATATTATAGCAGAAGTGGAACAGGCTCTGTTTGTATGGACTGGATTGCACGGTTAATTCATGAGCCCTCAAGGTCTAACACACGATATGTCATGCTTTCTTGATGTCACCAAAGTTCAGACTAGAAGGAGCATGTCAGGGCTTGGGGCACTTTTAGGGACAGGGCTAGAGTCAGTTCGCTTCTCGTGATAGCCTGGATTTACGTACATAGTGACAACTTTAGAAATATTTGCATCACTTCGTCATCTCTGATCAGCTGCTTTTTAATCTGGTTAACGTTGTGGAGATACTATAGAGACGTGGCCAAATATATTGGTACCTTTCTGCCTTTTCTGTAATTCTGAATAAGCTTTCTCTGCTGGTAGTTTGACCCATTCTTCTTTAGCAAACTTTTCCAGCTTTCTCAAGTTTGAGGAGTGCCATCTCCCAACTGCAAGAATTCAATTTTCTTTTCACAAATGTTTAATAGGATTCTGATCAGGACTCATGGACGGGCACTTCAGAAGGGGCCAATCCGTTCTCCTCATTCAATTCAATTGTATTTGTATAGCGCTTTTAACAATGGTCATTGCCACAAAGCAGCTTAATAGAAATATATAAAATTTTACGTATATGAATTTATCAAATGTATACCTAATGAGCAGCAGTCCTAAAGTTATCATGGCAATTGTAGTCCTAAGCCATTGTAAGCAAAACTGTTTGTATCAATTGCAGTCCAAAGTCATCTTCGCGGTTTCTAAGTGCATCTTTAGGCTGTCCAATGAGGCCATCCTCAGCAGGAGCGAGGTGGATCGGGCAGGTCTGGAGATCACTGGGGTAACTGGTATCTCAGGTGGTGATGAGAACTCCAACCAGATGTAGGGCATCAGGATATCCATACTTATCCATTCTTGGTTGCTTCTTGATGTGTGCTTCGGCTCATCATCTTGCTGAAAGTCCCATGACCTGTGACTGAGGCACAGCTTCCTGACTCTGGTCTGTAAGTTCCGTTCCAAAATGCCTTGATAGTCTTCTGACTTCATTGTGCCCTGCACAGATTCAAGGCACCCGGTACGTGAGGCAGCAAAGCAACCCCAAAACATCACTGAGCCTCCTCCATGTTTCATAGTAGGCAGTGTTCACGTTCTTGAAAGCTTCTCCTGTCAACATTCAGTTGACAGGATTTTCAAAAAGCTCTAATTCTGTTGCGTCTATCCAAAGGACATTCAGCCAGAAGGACTGTGGTTTGTCAACAAGTCCAGTCTGGCCTTTTTATGAGTTGCTTTTAGAAAAAGGGTCCTCCTGGGACTTCTTCCATTAAGCCCATGTTCATTCAGATACCGATGGATGATGTGATTTGAAATTGTTGTACCTTGAGCTTGAAGGTCCCTTTGGATCTGTTTTGACATTTCTCTTTGTTCTTTTATTAACCATTCGAACAATCTGTCTGTTCAATTGTGGACTAATTTTGCTCTTGCGACCTCGCCCAGAGATGTTGGCTACAGTCACATAGACCTTAAAATTCTTTATAATACAGTATAATATTGACAAGAGGTCACAGGAACATCAAGCTCTTTAGAAATGATCTTGTAACCTTTACATTGAGCATGCTTGGCTATGACCTCAGACCACTCTCTGCTTCTCCTTCTGTTTGCCATGTTCAGTGTGATATCCACAGACAGCTAAATGAGGAACTACATCCAATTAAACTTGCTGCATGACTGAATATAAGATTGAAAAAGATTGTACTACTAATTAAATCTGAACAGTCTGCTCAAGCTATCACTACAATGCAATTTTTCTTACAACTTTCAAAGGGTACCAATAATGTGCTCATTCTAATATGTTATCGTTTCTATAGAAACAGCTCATTCACGGTGCACGTATGGTGCATGCTCAAATCTAAGACAACTAATAAACGGATTCAAGAAAGTGTTGTTATTTACATAGAAAAAAAAGGATAATCATTGGTAAGGTGAAGTTTTTTTAGTCTGTTTATGTAAGGAGTCTCCAGTGTCAGTGTGTTGTAACAGTCAGTAATTTTTTAGCCATGGGAGACTCTTCTTGACAGAGGGGTTTGTGCTTTCTGATTTCTCAGTAACACAACAATCTTGTTCATGGATGTTTCACAACATGTAACAGTAACTCTAAATGGATAAATTGTAAGACATTCATTAATTAATAAAAAATGTAATGATTGGTATATAAGAATAAACACGTTGGGACATGCTGTTATCTGAAAAGAACAACGTGTAGGTGGTCATGAGCTACACCCTGTCACTGATTATTTTCCCATAACAGCACACCCCCATAGTGTTTAATTCTTTCATTCTCAACCATTTAATTTTCCTCTCTCACTTTTGGTCATTTCTGATTTTTTTGTATTTCCTCCCTCTGTCCAAATACTACCTACTTAACATGTGATCCTCAATCTCGAACATTACAGTTTTATGTATTCTGGTAAACAGAAAAAAAAGAATTTGTCAAAAAAAAAGAAACATCAGAGGCTTGAGACAGTTTCATTTCTTTACCTCGACAACTTGACTTGCTCATGGTATTTACATGACTGGCATTAAAATGGCAAAAATAATTCAAATTGCAGTTTTGATGAAGAAAAGTAAAGAGTAAAAACTTGCACATCTCATTTTGTGTGCAATTGTGTGTCGAAACTTTGACAGCATCTCCGTATTGTGCGTAAGCACTTAAGATTTGAACTGGGTAGTAAAATATGTTCCCAAATCCAAACCTGTAAAATGGTTGTTATTATTTTATTCTGTTCATGACTAAACTCTGAAATCGGATGAGGTAACGGTTCAGGTCACACCAGTAGAACCAGGGACTGCTTCTTGAAACATATTAAATAGAGGAGAAGAAGAGTCGCATTACATGTCACATGTGTCAATGGTGTGTATTTAGTATAATGTATCTGTTTAGTGTGCTGTATATCCGTATCTGAATCTGGATTAAACCCACAGTGGGCGTGGCTTAAACCATAAGGAATTTAAAAAAAGAAAAAAAAACAGATGTAGAAATGACAACTGGTGTGTGAATTCTGGCTCTGACAGTTCCTCAACCTCAGCTACATCCCTCCAGTTCATAAATGGTCTAATGCGTAGGAACTGTTTTTTTTTTTTAACAGCACGTTATGCAGGGCTGAGTCCACTGTCTTGTTTGGGAGTGTTTAGAAGACACACAACACAACACAAATAACACTAATGTCACCCAACGCTCAGACCAACATACAGCTGTTCAGGTCTCATTAAACATTCCAATTGGATGACTTTTTCTGGCACTTCCATTTTTACAGGGTCATGGGTGATGCCATGCGTTATTTGTAAAAGCTGTGAGCTTCGACATGGCAGAGTTATTTGTGAAGTCCTGACATCGCACGCAGATGGGCTACATTCTAGAAACATTCAATCTCAGACTGGTTTAGCACAACTGGAGGCTCGGGATACTGTTAGCGCTCTCCTAAGTTTACACCATGGGTGTGTGTCAAGATGGCTTTAAAATAAATCATATCTGGATATGAACTCATAAAACTTTTTAAAAAAACATGTCATACGTCATATGCGGAGAAAACATACAAAGAAGTCAACAAATAAGGACCTTGGACGGAACACTAATAAAACCATTTAAACCTCAGCACACTATTCATCGGTCCCACTCTTCCATCCTTCTGTACTTCTCCACCTCTCCTTCCATCACTCCACCCCTCCAGCCCAGCTGATGGAGTGAGCTGCTAATACAATAGAGGCTTCTCATCTCTCAGACTTCCGCTATCACTCTCCCCCTCATTCACTTCCTCCACAGCCTGCTCGTGCTCCCCTTCACACATTCAGATACACTCACACTAAGTCTCTCTTTCTTATATTGGTAACTGAAACATCATTTAGAGTTGTTTACCCTCCTTTCAGAAGATTGATGCACCCAATAAATGGGGTCAAAAAGTTGTTTGATTGTGATTGAATGGTTCCAGGATCTCAGTCCCAGTGAAGGAGGTGCGGCCTTTGGGCATGTCAGTCCCAGTGAAGGAGGTGCGGCCTTTGGGCATGTCAGTCCCAGTGAAGGAGGTGTGGCCTTTGGGCATGTCAGTCCCAGTGA
>JAOTRR010000002.1:1758421-1768694 GCA_028570945.1 Gogo arcuatus
AGCTGGTTAAGATAATGCCAATAGTGTGCAAAGTGTCATCAAGGTAAACAGTGGAAACGTTGATGAATTGAAAATATGAAATAGATTTTGTTTTTTTAACACTTTGTTTACCACATAATTCCATATGTGTTTTATAGTTTTGATGTCTTCAGTATTGTTCTACAATGTAGAAAATAATCACAATATAGAAAAACCTATGAATGAGTAGGGGTGTACAAACCTTTGACTGGTACTGTATATCAAAATAATAGATGAGATTTTTTTCAGCTTTTATTTTAGTACATCAGATTTTCAGTGAGTTAAAAGTTAATATACACTTTTTTTTAGTATTTGGTGGCATCGCCTTTTAATTGCTTAACTTGAATCAAATGCTTGAGGTAGCCTTCCACAAGCTTCTCACAATACTTTGCTGGGATTTTTTGCTCATTCCTCCTGAGAGAACTGGTGTAACTAAGACAGGTTTATGGGCTTCCTTGCTTAGACACACTTTTTCAGTTCAGTCCATAAAGTTTGTATGGGATTCAGGTCATGGCCTCCAATACTTTCTCTTTGTTGTATTTTGTTACAACTTTGGATGTACGCTTAGGATCATTTGTCTTGCTGGAAGACCCAGTTGTGACCAGGTTTTAACTTTTTGAGGTTTTTCTTCAGTATTTCTAGATCTATTTTATGAAGTGCAGCCGTCCCTTTTCCAGGAAAACACCCCTACACTATGATGCTATCACCCCCATGCTTCATACTTGGGATGCTGTTTTTTTGGATTAAAAGCCTCACCCTTTTTCTTCCATACCTAGTGCTGATCATTATGGCCAAACAGTTAATTTTTTGTCATCTCCTGGAGCCCCCCTGTCCTGCATATCTATCCTTGCTCCAAACCAAACACGCCTGATTTGAAGTTAGTGTGATTAACATGCTCTTGATTAAATCAGGTGTGCTCAGCTAATCAAAAGTGCCACTGATGAGTTCAGTAAGGTAGGAAGCGCAGGGAAAGATGGAAAACATGCAGAGCAGGGGGGCCCAGGAGCAGGATTGAGAACCAGTGGACCAGAGAACATTCCTCCAGAAGGCTAGCGACCACCTGTGAACTTCAATCTGGCTTTTTTATGCTGGTCTTAGAGTAGTGGCGCCTTCCTTGCATGGCAATCTTTCAGGCCATGGTGATGTAGGGCTCTCCTAATGGTGGTTATGCCTCCAGCTCCATCAAAAGTTCTTTTGTTGTTAACCATTTAGGGAAAAAGGAAGAATGTTTGAAAGAGAGAGTTATAGGAAGGACCCTAGTTGGGGTTAATAAATGCATGGTTAACCAGTACAAGAGCATTTGCAGATTATGGTGTAACATTATCCATATTTATTCACGTGACTATTATACATGCATGTTTTAAAAGCAACCAATTTATCATTTCCAGGTCTTTCCCACTGCATTTTGATGAAACCACACTGTTTGCAGGTGATAAGACAGAAGCAGCAAAACTAAAAGTCAGTATATGGCACGTGCAATTCATTTAAGTAAAAGAAAGCATTAATGTATTGCACTGTGATCACCGGATTCGTTACTCGTCTCTCTTCATCAGGATGACTTCAGGGTGACTTTTAAGAACATCTCCAGGATCATGGACTGCGTAGGATGCTACAAGTGTCGACTGTGGGGCAAACTGCAGGTACAAGGACCAAAAGTGTCTCTAAAGTCCAAGGTTTCTTTGACTGATTTGAACGAGATGGCTATGAACATCACATGCTTGATGTTTGACGCTTAGTCATGTATTTCTTTATTTATTTAGACCCAGGGTTTAGGTACAGCTCTAAAGATCCTGTTCTCAGAGAAGCAAATCGAAACGCTTCCTCAGTCCAGCAGCACCAAACCGTCCTTCCAGCTGAGTCGGCAAGAGATCGTTTCCCTCTTCAACGCTTTCGGGAGGTACAGACACTTTCACTTCTAAATCAGTTAAATAACATAATTTGGGAAAAAAACTTTACATTGACGTTCTATTAACTCACATTATTTAACATTAAGTAAGGAACAAAGCACAACGGGGCATGCTGTTATAGGGAAAGTAATCAATGATACAGGGTGGAGTTAGTTACCATTCTGAAATCGATTATTTTTCTATAACAGCATGTCCTACAGTGTTTTATTCCTTTTATACCACAGCAGTATGGCAATGATTACAGATTTAAATTTATTAACGAACACCACATCATAATTTTATGTATTTATAGTTATATTTAATGTTGTGTAACATCCACAAAACAAGGTAGTTGAACGAACATCACTGTTTAATGCTGGTCCTAATTATTTGGCTTAATTGGTGTATTATTTTTTTAAAATAATGTGTTAATTACTTTGTTAATGTTAGTTATGGTTTGTTTATGTATGTTAACTAAATGTGTAATATCAGTAAAGAGAACCTTCACGTAAACTGTTACTAATAATTTGTTTTTTTCAGAATCTCAACAAGTATTCGAGAACTGGAAAACTTCCGGAAACTGTTATCAGAGCTCAAGCAATGAGGTGATCTTGGCCTGCTGCTATTCCTAACAGCCTGCTGTCTATCAATCAACCAAGACATGTCTGACGTTCCAAGTTTGCTTCTTTAGTTTTCCACAGCAGTTGAGAGGAGATTGTAGCTACTAGTTTAGGCCTGTCAGTTATTTTAACCAGACTTGTTTACGTGCTTTCAGACACTGTGTTATCTATAAAAATGGACAAATCAATGTCACAGAACTAAAAACAGTACTGACGGATATTTTAAAGCCGAATGAATCATGTTGTTTCTCAGCACATACTTTGGTGTCGCTTGGTGCTAATTGTTGTTTTAGGTGTGATGATTTCGGCAGGCAAACGGGTAGCTATAAGCTCACGTGTTTAGCTATATTAACTACAGAAGAAAAATTCAACCGTCAAACATGTCTTGGTTGATTTGGTTACAATGGGAGTAATGAAAATGGGGGGGAAAAAATATATATAATTTTTGGCCAAACTGTTCATTTAAGCTAGACTCAGGAAGTGTGGTTGAAAATCATGAGAAACTTTATAATTGAAAGAGAAATTCTCAGTTCTAGTGAGATGTCCATTGAAACCTGCACATCCATATGAGATCTGGCGATACAGATGCCCTTAACCTAACTGAGCACTTTAATGACTAAAGATTAAATTTAGCATTCAAAACAATTTGCACTATGACACATGTATGGAATGTATTTCAGAGAAATGTTTGTGGAGGAAATAAGAATTATGACTACTCCCAAATAGGCAGAGGGCCCCCCCCCTTCCTCCTCCCTCCCTCCTCAGGGATTTAAGTCAACATTTTGAAACCAGAGATAACGTGAAAATTAAGCTTGTCACTCTCGTGTCTGGTCTTACTGATGAATAAAGATAACTTGTGGATTATTTTTCTATTGCATAGTTGTTAAAACCATTGGTGTTTTTTTTGTTTTCTTTTTTTTTGCGTACTGTATCACAATACTTAATCATGTCCATAATTCACATTATGTATCGTGATTAGTTGTACATTAGATACATCATCTTTACAAAAAAAACAAAGCATTAAAATATGGAACAGGAAGAAAACTGTAAATAGTAAATACATTTACATGCATACAGATGAGAACTGTTGTGACATTTTTGTGATTGTAATGTTATCACCTACAGTTCAGTAGGTTTACAAAATTTAATTTTTTCTACCACAATTTGACAACAGCCGTGTGTTCATTTGTTAATAAAATTATTTACATGCATTCATTTGGCTGATGGTTTTAGTTAAACTAGCTTACACACGTGGCAGAAACCAATTTAAGCATGCAAGGTTCTGGGCATGGGAACAGATACACTGAACTACCACTGCCATGCAAAATGAATAAAAATGGCCCAATGTGTCATGACTGGTGTTTGTAGTAGAGTTGGAGGAAGTATGGCATCTCTGTCAGAATTTAACCTGAACACATTCATTAATCTACAAAGCAGGAGGTCGTTGTCTGGGAGCCAGGCATGTGACTCAGACACTCCTGTCCTGATCTAAGAGAGTTCAACCAAGACAAAAGCGCAAATAGTGGCAGGGACGAAGCTGTTGGAATGGTAAGAAAGATGGTTGTGAGACAGAATGTAAAGAATCAGGGTGTAATAAACACTGTCATGTCATGTTTAGCCCACAAGTAGGCATGTGTGCAATATTATATATTCTCATTTTGCAGTTATTGGATAAGATTTTGTGGTGGTTTATTATGTTATTACAAAACTGCATCTAAAAATTTTTTTGCTAAAACATTCTTTCCTGGATAAATACCACAATGGGACAATGGCTATACTGTTTTTATGCATTAAAACTTTGTACATATACATGTATATGTACATATACATGCATTAAAACTTTGTACATATACATGTATATGTACATATACATGTACATGTATATACACGTATATATACATATATAATATACACATACACACATACATATGTATATATATACATATATACACGTATATACACATGTATATACACATACACGTGTATATATATATATATACACACACACATATATATATACACACACATATATACACATACATACATATATACATACATACATATATATACACACATACATACATATATATATACACATACATACATATACATACATACACATACACATGCACAAAATCCATTTCTTCTGTCCCATCTCCCACACAAACCTTATTTCTTCCTCCTGTAAGGAGCCTAAGCCACACGGACGTAGCATCAATGCTCCTAATTGGCTACAAACTCCGATGGGGTCACGTTTAGGACGCAAAAGTGTCAAGATCCTCTACAGAATGGTAGTGCTATAAACAGCAAAGATTATTTTATCTTTTCAGGAATAAGCCAGAATCATTCATCAGGAGAATTAACACCCTAATAAACACCTCTCTAGCACAAAGCACCTGATCAGCAGTAAAGCATTTCCTAATCAAATTAGCATTAGCGCCAAGTAACAGCTAATTATACCAAGCTGAAAAACACCAGTAAATACAATTACAGCTTATTTACCTAACCAGCGCACCTACACTATCAAAATTAACATATGGTACAGTATATATTAGCAATATTAGCACTACATCCTCACAGGCTCAACACCAGAACACTTCAAATACCTCCAACAGGGACGCTTCAAGACAACCTTCAACCTTCTTCAGGGAGTTTTCCCTCACCACCATCACCTCAGGCTTGCTCATTAGGGATAAATATATCAGGGATAAAATTAGTCCATACGTTTAAAGTATTTTTCTGCAAGGCTGCTTTGCGACAATGTCCATTATAAGCGCTATACAAATAAACTGACTCCAATAAAGAGCAGTCTTCCAACACGCTTCAGACTAGAGATGGGGCAAAATCGATTAATCAACACCCTTCTTTTGGGCAGTAATTCAGGTTTTACCATACTGGCTAAAGTCGATTTTTTTAAATCAATTCCATTTATGTATGCATTTGTATTCGGGTAGCAAAACGTTGTCGTTCCTCTATAATCCTACAGGTGGTGGACTAAGCCATTCACCCACTGACAGGCAGCACTGCAGCCCGTGTGGTAGGAGTGAATTATTTACTAGCTTTGTTTAGAAATCGTTACAGCAGATGACCATGTGCTGCTCCTCCACAGTTTAAACTGAATGTTCAGAGGAACTTTGGCTTTCAGGATTTGTGTTAAGGGAGTTGGACATGAGCCATGCACTAAGCAAACTTTAGTTTTAATTTTAAGTTCAATTTTATTCTGTTGTATTTACTGGTTAAAAGCTGCCCTTGGTTTCTGAGGGGGGAAAATGGTTCAAGAGTAGGCTACATTTAATTACTCGTATTCAGTTCGGTTGGGCAGCTGTTGAATAAAGCTTTAGATGTATGGCTTTTTAACTTGGTTCAAGGTTTTAAAAATGGGGAAAAGAAAATTTGGATAAATTGTAATATTGAAACAGGATTATAGGATTGCGATACTTACAGAATCACAATTCAAATCAAATCGGCACCTGGGTATTGGGTGGCCCCTGGCGATTCCCATCCCTACTTCAAACATCAGGTCAACAAACACCTTTCATGAAAGGTCCTTCCACAAACACTCATACACTTCACCCTAGAATAAACACTCCAACTGATACCCATGTTCAAAAACTAGGCTTCAGCAAACTTCCTTCAACCCACCCACACCCCTTCAACCAATCCACCAACCCCCCCTCAACACACTGTCCAATACACTCCTTCAAATTCACATTAATCAAACTTCAAGTACTCTGGATTTTGTAGTTTCTTGCAGTTCAAGCTTTCGGGACAGAAACGTGCTCTGGAGTTACAGTGCACACCTGAAATCCGTCCCAGTACCAGCTAAAAGTGAAGACTCGCAGTAAATTTTCATTTTACCATTTCCTCTATAACAGTGTAAGTAGAAAGCTAGGAGCCCATCTGACACGTAGCTGAAAAGGACAATGCAGCTAAAACCTTCCCTTGTGTCACATCATGAAGAGAATCATTCGTACATCCACCCCTCTACCTGCTGGACTTTAACACTTCTTGCCTTGAATTGAATTTGCCATTGCATTTTGCAATTACTTCTTGGCTTCCTGAACTTTTAATTGCATTATTGTTTATGCATATAGGTTTGAACATTGTATTTAATCAGGCAAGTCCACCTTTTGACCAGTAGGATTTTACGTCACTTCAGGTATTTATTTTTCATGTGTGCACTTTCTGAAAAAGGCACAAGGTTTAAAACTCCAGTTTAGTGTTTGGTCAGTTATTGTTGCTATAGTTCAGCACTTTATTTAATCGTTGCCTTTATGACATTATCGTTTTGTAACTGCTGGAGTAGCATAACTAGCATTAAACCACTAACAAAAAGCATTACCTCAAATTACATCACTTGCCTGTGGGCAAAAAAAACAAAACAAAATACATCAATTGAATCAATCTGAAGCAGAAAAGGGGCAGATTTGGCAGACGTGATGACAATTGAACAACTCGAGTCACTCTAAATCTTTTAGGGAGTTTGGTTTTGGACACAATGACCCAGGACTGCTTACTCGCCGTTCCATGATTCATAACCACTCGAGATGTAACGTGGAGCACCACAGGAAACTGGCCATGACTGGAATGACATAGGAGGGAGGAAAAATAAGAAATTAAAATGAGTAAAGAAGAAGAAGTCCCACAGACCCCGGTCCAAGGCTCAGCCGCCCACGAGCCACTTCTAAGCAGAGAAGCCACATCACACAGCCTGACTGCCATGTTAGTTCGGAGATGCCGTCTGCAAAAATGTGGACACAGAGCACACCGTGTTAGAAACACACACGTCAGAACAGATCACATTATAGAAAGAGGGGGGAGGTATTTTTTGGGAACTGGGGAAGCCATGCAGACATTTTAAAGCCATTTACGACCAAACATCACTCCATACATCAGATAGAACATTCATAAACTCATTTGTAGTAAAAATCTAAGCATTTCACAGTACCCTCAAGTCTCCTTCACAATCCAACCTCAGTTTATACTCTAGCAGTACTTTACTTCACAAATTACACACATGTGCACTAGATCTCCTGCTCCTGTAATCATCCACTGTTTCAGGTGACAGAACCCTGGAATCAACCTTCGACTAAAATGGAGTCAAGCATTAGGTTCAGACTAAAGCATCGGTTCACTCCAGAATCAACACTTTATATCGGGAGATGATCAGTGATGTACTGAAACAACCGGTGCAGGTCATATCCAATGACGGATCGTGAGGCGGAAGAAAAAACAAAGGCTCTGTATGTGAGCGCTGGACAGCAGAGACGAAGGTCCGACTCACGAGATCCTGGCAAACTCGTGCGTCTTTGCAATGACTCATTTAACAATGACCTTGAACAGCCTCCGCTTTTCATCTGTTCAGACATTTAACAATGAGAAATGTTCATCAGAAATCAGCCAACACTTATTACACACACAAGCAAGCAGACAGAGATTTGGTTACATTCAAGAAAATCTCCTCGTCCTGATTTCAGATGGAACGAAAACACTCAATGCTCATTTCACTCTCTCCCATCCTCAAACGTGCCACAGTTCCATGAATATCAACCTCTGGGTGTGTGTGTGTGTGTGTGTGTGTGTGTGTGTGTGTGTGTGTGTAAGTGAAGAGTCCTAAAATGAGCATTAGCATAGAGGTAGTAAAGGACACTCTTTACTAAAGTAAAAGTACAGTTACTCATCTGCACTGCACTCAAGCAGAAAAGTAAAAACTTCCCTTTCAGTTAAAAAGGTTCCTGTGTCTTTCAACAAGGAACAGAAAACATTAGTTAAGGCTTTATTAACTTGATCCCTAATCTCTCATTAATTAGCATTAGGGCTGAGCATATATGACGACAATAGTGATGACAATTTGTCACAATACATGGTTCTGAAAGGTCATGTCTTTTAGCAGGGTTTAGGCCTTTAATCAAGGGCATCAATAACATGCACACAAGACAAAAGCATAAATAAATGTTTATACATTTTTAAATAGTAAATAACCTACAGGATTTGTTTCAAATTAATTTGGAATAAAATTTTAACCAACAAATAGTAATTTCAGACTGATGAAAAGCAGCTCATGTTAAGATTTTCCTGAAACTTTAAAATTGTAAAACCAATTTATTTTTTAGTAGAATTATTTTCATTTCCTTTTTTGATTAAAGTAATTTATTTTAGAGAGACTGTAGACTTTTTTTTTTAATGCAACACTTCTGCAGGCAGTTAGGAAACCTCTCTAAACACAACATATAAAGCTGATATAGTCGTGTTGCCCAGCTGTTGCTGATCGGACTAACCATGCACAGAAGCTGAACACCAAGAGCTAACGGTTACTATACAAACTAAGCAGCAGACATTAGTGAACGCTCTTGCACCTCATTCTTGGTGTTAAAGCTTAGATTAGGAATTTTGATCTGAAGCTCTCCAATGCTAAAAATTCACCTTATGGCTTTACCAAAATGTGTGATTAGAGAAATGTAGTGATGTAGTAAATGGAGATGTAATGAGTAACAAATTAAAAGGATTAACTCAAACAAGTACAGAACACAATCACTGAGTAAATGGACATGTCTAACCTCTGTGCAAATTCCAAGAGTTTTCTGTGCCTTGTTTACGAGTCATTTGTATTTCTTTACCATTTAGTAGCGTAGTGAAAGGGTCAAGGGAAGGCAGAGAGACACGAGTTTATTTAAAGCTTTAATTCACAGCCACATCAGTTTATACTCAACCCCTTCAGAACAACTTCAGAGGAAACAAGTGTGCATCAACCCAAAAAAGTTCAATAATTAACCATAAGACGATACACTAAAATCTCGTATCCTGAGACGATGCTGACGAATAAAATACTACATTTTAAACCTGAATTAATTTTTGTAACGCCAACAAATCGAACCACTACAATGTCAATACCCTACTGCGAGAAAAGTGGATCAGGATTAATATAGAACGCAATTTTCCCAGATTATTAATGCTATTTTAATCCTTTTCTGTCAAATGTATTTTACTGGAACGTTAACACGGAGAGATTGGTGGTAGATTGTGCTTGAAATGATTGTCCTCAGATCACCACTCCTACTGCTGTCAGACATCCATCTGAAACGTACGAGCACGTCACACTTACCACATTAATAGTGAAGATGAGAAAATCTTATTTTATTTTGTACATTTCCTCATCCCTATGAAATTAGTTTCTGGTTACATTACTGGCAGCAGAACATGTGCTGTGCTTCTGAAACATTTTAGATGCGAGTGCGACTTGTATCAAGCGCAGCGCACAGGCGTTAACTTTAACCCCGTTCTTCAGGTCACAATCAGGCCAGCCGCGATAGAAACCAGTGTTTCAGCTTGCTTTATTCCAAGTTTACACAGGCCAAGTGAAATGAAGCTGAGCGCCTTTAGCTCTTGTGCCAGAACACTTCCTTCTGATTCGCTTAACATTTTTGGACTGTTAACTAAGCATGCTGAGGCAGTTAGGTTCCCACTCGCAAGCTTGGTGCTCCGTGTACTATACCTCTAGTAGAGCTCAATGAATAATAACCGGACATTTCGCACCATACCTCAAAGAAGCAAAATACGCCTCAACAGTACTTAATATTTGAGAAAACAAAATTCAGTCTTTTGCCCGTTAGCTCTCTCTCACCAGGTCCAACGTGCTCACCCAGGCCTGTGCTTTGGTCGCCTTGAAACTGGATTATCTAGAGCCGTGTTTCTCGATCCTCCTCCTGGAGCCCCCCTGTCCTGCATATCTTCTATCTATCCCTGCTCCAA
>JAOTRR010000002.1:1782359-1792371 GCA_028570945.1 Gogo arcuatus
ATAGTTCATTGTGATTAATCTGTTTGCAGGCAACATCCCGCCTACTCGTTAGCTATGCTGAGCCATACAGGAGTCAAATTCTGGATTACCTTTTCAAGGTAAATGCTCTAAAATGTGTGTAATGTCGGAGTCATTTTACCAAAAAGTAGATGTCAGTAACATTCTCCTGTATTTTCTTTTTTTTAGCCCAACTTTGGAGCTTCTTTACAAATCCTAAAAGTTGAAATTGGAGGTGATGCACAGACAACAGGTAGGTTTCCAAACCCTGTGACCAAACAACTCGAATGATTTGGAGAGAAACTACAGGAAAGACATTACTTTGCCACACTACATTGTATTGTTTTCCGCGCAGATGGTACAGAGCCGTCCCACATGCACTATCCGAACGATGAGAATTATTTCAGGGGATATGAGTGGTGGCTGATGAGAGAGGCTAAGAAGAGGAATCCTAACATCACACTGATAGGTGGATTACATATTATTGCTTTGATTAAGCATTCACTGATATCAGTAATGACAGTCATGTTTTATGACATTATTACAATATTGTAAAATTGTAAATATATTCTGCTTATGAGTCAGAGGATCAGTTTTACCCATTAAATTCAAGGGTGTTGATATTTATGGTTTTGCTGTAGCATTTACTATTTTTGACCACTTGCTATGCAGATAAGGAAGACACTTGAAAATGTGTGTGTTTTCTTCTTCACCTAAAGCAGTGCTCAAATGTGAATACAAAAAAAACCCCCACCTGTTGAAAAAGACAATTCACTGAAGGGAAAAGGACGTAGAATGTGAAAAATCCCTTCTGTTAGCACTTTTCTTAGCGATAGTCCTTACTGCAGGACTGGAAGTCCAGGGGATGGAGCTGGAGCTGCATCTGGATCTGATCCAAGTGCTCCTATAAGCATACACAATGCTGTAGAATACAAAACAACACATTGAACATACTCATCCTGCCTGAAAAAAACTCCACCCCTAGACATTTTTCTCAACTCCACCTAGCTCCGTTCATGTAGGAGGAGCTGGATGAGGTCCGACTCCACCCCGTGGACTTTTTGTTCTGCACTGAGGAGTATTTGCTTTCTTTTACTGTGTGTCAGCAACTTTGACCTGTGCATTCATGAGCCTCAGTCTTGTGAGCCAGTAGAAAACAAATGTGTGAGATTGATCTTTTTGGTTAGTAAAAATGGAGAGACTGCTTCTTATTAACTAACATTCACAGCTGATTTTTTGCCTTTTCTATTTTCATACCTTTACCTGGTGCACAGCTGGGGGAAAAAATTAAGGAATTTTACGTAATCTGTCTGCCAGGATTTTCTTGTCAGCATTGTTGGGACCTCTGCATGTTTATCAAACTTTTATGAAACTCTTCATAGTGTGTGGCAAATGAACTTGTGATGCCCTTTTAAAATATCAAAATAACTGTATGTTGAGTAGTGAGATTTTACACACCTGTTTATTGATACATGTCTGTGTAAACCAACTAAGCCGTCTATGCATAGAGATGATTTAAATAATGACATATGACTTGGTATTGATGTGATGTAGGCTTGCCATGGGCGTTTCCTGGATGGGTGGGTCATGGGGAGAACTGGCCCTATCACTTTCCTGATATTACGGCATCTTATGTTGTGTCCTGGATTATTGGAGCGAAGCAGTACCATGACCTGGACATTGATTATGTTGGGGTAATTATTATTATTATTATTATTATTATTATTATTATTATTAGGAAAGTCTGATCAAGCTGAAATTTGGTGTAGTGCATTGTTGGACTAATCTGTAACTGTATAAATAATGATGACTGAGTTACTTAACAAACATGGCCACTATCAGCCAATCAGGTTTCAGCAGGGATTTCACACCGTTAACAATAAGCCTCCACCCAGAAACTTGAACAGGATGTTAATCTATTATTATTAGTGTTATTAGTGTTATTGTTGTTAGTCATTGTTATTGTTGTTATTGTTGTTTTCTTTTTCTTGCTTGCTGCTTCTTCTTCTGCTCCTCCTTGTTCTTGCTGCTTCTGCTTCTTCTTCTGCTCCTTTTTCTTTCTGCTCCTTCTTTTTCTTTCTACTTCTTCTTTTTCTTGCTGCTGCTTCGTTTTCTTGCTGCTGCTTCACCAAAATTCATGGCAAGTGGAAACTGAATTTTAGGACACTGGACTAAAAAAATATAAAACAACACGCTGGATTTAAAAAATATATTTATTTATGTTGAATAAATTGATACAAGATAATGAGAAACAGGGGAAGTCCTTGGATAAATATTTTTAGCCAAAAATTCAAATTTGGGAAAATTTTTGCCAAAAATGTTTGGTGGCCAAAATTATTATTATTATTATTATTGTTGTTGTTGTTGTTTCACCAAAATTCTTGGCAAGTGGAAACCAAATTCTAGGACACTGGATGAAAAAATATAAAAGAACATGCTGGATTTTGTTTTAAAATATTTATTTATTTTTGAAATAATATTGATTGATTGTAAATTGATACCAGATAATGAGGAACAGGGTAACTTCTTGGATAAACATTTTTAGCCAGAAATCTAAATTTGTCAAATTTGGGAGAATTTCTGCCGAAAACTTTTGGTGGGCAAAATTGTAACTTCTTGTTGTTGTTGAATTGTCGTCTTCTACTTGTTTACACAGATATGGAATGAAAGGAGTTTTAACAGCAAATATATAAAGGTAAGCAAATTGCTGTAATTCTAGTTGCGTATCTAGCAGCAGCGTTTGTGTGCATCAGAGTATTTTACAGTTATTGTATGAGGTATAGTTGTGTAGAATGGAATCCAATCTGGTAGGTTAGACACCGGCACCTTTTTGCACCAGCAAAAAGTTCTCTTTTGCTTTGTTTTATTGTCAGTAATTGTGTGAAATGCTTTTCCCTCCTCTCCTTTGCTGTTCTATCATTAGATCCTGCGCTACACTCTGGATAAGAGTGGCTTGGAGAGAGTCAAAATTATCGCCAGTGACAACTTGTGGGAGCCAATAACACTTTCTGTCCTTCTGGATCCTGAACTCAGGAGTGTTGTGGATGTGCTTGGGTATAACACACACTCCAATATTATCCTGTTAATAAATATGAATGAACAGAAGTGATGGATGAAATTTTAAAATAAAAAGGTACATTAATATCAAGGAGCTAATAAGGAGTAGAGGCATCCTTTCCTCTAGAAAAGCTTTAATATTTTTTGAAACGTTATTAAAGTCCTGAATGGTTTGTTGTTGAATGTTGGCTTGTTTTTCAAGAAGAAAATTCCAGTATCTGCCTTGCAATCCATGTTCAAGAAGTTGTCATGAAGAACTTGAGTCATTTTGTAGAACTCTGACAGTAGTCCTGGCTTTATTATCACAGGCTTTATTTATTAATGCAGTTGTTCTAATACATTACATTATATTACACTACATTACATTACAGGCATTTAGCAGATGCTCTTATCCAGAGTGACGTACAACAAGTGCAAAAGTCAGGTACAAGAAGTGCTGAACTACTAGACAAGAATGTTCTAGTGCCAACTGAACAAGTGACAGAATAACAATTAGTGTAATATACTTTTTTGTATGGCAGACTTGACATAATAAATTTATGTATTTTTATTTTAAGTGTTATTTTTACAAAGAAAACATATCACTGATATGGTGAGTTTTACTGTATAAGGAGATGTTTATTGAACGTTTATGGAAGGAGTCTTCAGTGGCAGTGCTTTGTAACAGACAGTAGGTATAGATATCTTTTGTTTCAAATTTGATCCTAAATCTGTAAGAGGAGGAAGCTTTGAGAAACAGCAGGAGATGCT
Organism: Gogo arcuatus; assembly: GCA_028570945.1. Lineage (NCBI taxonomy): Eukaryota > Metazoa > Chordata > Actinopteri > Siluriformes > Anchariidae > Gogo > Gogo arcuatus. The sequence goes on from JAOTRR010000002.1 coordinate 1,786,164, forward strand.
GGACAATAATGGCCTGATCCATGTCAGTCATTTTATTTGAGAAGGTGTGTCTTTGAGCCCGTATAAGAACATTGAACGCTTCTAAACAGACTTTTCACGTTGGCTTATGTTATCTAACTGCCTAACAAAAATCACATGAATGTACTGTATACGAATGTCCATATATTGACTTGTACAGTATATGGACTCTTAAACATGTCTTCTGTGCAGTGCTCATTATCCTGGAACAGTCACCGTACCCGGAGCCTTGTTCCTGAAGAAGCAGCTGTGGTCTTCTGAAGACTACAGCACCTTCAACGATGACGTGGGAGGAGGCTGCTGGGCGCGAATCCTCAACCGGAACTACGTCAACGGCAGGATGTCTGCGTATGGCTGCTTTCTCATATCTTACACTCATATCATGGTAACAAAGCCATAGAACTTGCATTTACCTTTTCCTTGTAATTAGTGCCCTCTAGTGGACAATGTTCTGTATCTGGCCAGTCAGAGACTGAAATTATACTGCATTGAAAAATATTGTTACTATTTAAAACATAATTGTAAACTAAGTGGCCAAAGTGTTCACTTCTATTCACCTAGACATTTTAGATTATAGTCTTTTTGCTGCAAAAAGACTAACCTTAAATATCCTACTTCAAAATAAATAACATTAGGACAAAATCTGAATATAGCCATTTAGTCATTTAGCCAGTTAGTCGTTGAGGTGTATTTTCATCCATTTTTAGTCCAGCATCATGTGATGTGTATTTAGCTTAAATGTTATTCTGTGTTATACTGGAGGGGGAGGGGGTGGCAGAACTGATGATCTGCCTTGCACAAAATGCTTCAGTTTCACTTTAGAGCATTACTGCAGCATGTAATGAAGTCCCCTCCCATGCTAGGAGGGGCATTCTCCCGTCCCAGTACTAACCAGCCCTCGGCCTGTCGCCTATTACATAGCTAGGGTTACAGTGGGGGGCCAGTCCTCTGGTAACTGTGAGAGTTTGACTCCCTACTCGCATCTGTATTGCAGCGTGCCTCACCAGATGGCAGTAGGTACCATTTTTTTTTGATGGTCTTTGGTATCTTCTGGTTGAGAGGCAGACACGCTAACCACTAGGCCAGCTCGCGGAGCAGCATGCAATGAGTATGCAGTAAAATGTTTATGGCTTGCGGTTGATTTTAAATACTGTAATAATAATAATAATAATACTGACTCTGTGTCTTGTTAGCACTATTTCCTGGAACCTGGTGGCCAGTTACTATCAGGATCTTCCATTTGGGAGAGATGGGCTGATGACTGCTCAAGAGCCGTGGAGTGGAAATTATGTTGTGGAATCACCCATTTGGATAACGGGTGTTGTGTTGTACACTTTATTTAACAGAAATAAAGATCAGCATGCTAACATGCATGCTTAAAGTATATTCCTCTGATGTCGTCTTCTAGCCCACACCACACAGTTTACTCAGCCTGGATGGAAATATCTGCGGACTGTCGGACACCTGACGTACGGTGGGACTTATGTAGCTTTGACGGATCAGAATGGAAACCTGACTATAATAATAGAGACCATGGTACGATTTTCTTTTCAGGATACTCCGCTTAGAAGGTTGCGTTTTGTAATTGTTCTTAACTTGTTGTTAATTCGGGGTTTTTTTGTGTTTGTTTGTTTGTTTGTTTGTTTCTTCTCCAGACTCACGATCACTCTGTGTGCATACGGCCTCCTCTGCCTCACTATAACGTCACACCGCAGAAAGCGACGTTCTCTTTAAAGGGGTCGTTTGTACGTATTATCAAACATTCAGTCATTTACATTGTCAATAATTCAGTTTCTTTTTTTACACAGAGAATTCTGGTTTGTGTGCAGGCCTCAGTTAGTGAACTGCAAGTGTGGCATTCGAAGTTTGATTTCAAGACGAAAAATCCCGTCTTCTTTCAAAAACTCGATCCTGTGAAGGTAAAGTAATTTAAGTAAACACTGACTGATTAAATGTTGTGGGGGGGAATCTTTCAATTTTCCCATAAACATAGTTGATCAGCTGAGGTTTGCTTTTTAACTTTTGCACTGGAGCTATGAGACTAATGTGTAGTCAGCTCCAGAATTATTGGCACCCTTAACATTATCAAATAAAATTTTTTAAACAAAACATATCACACTTTTTATCAGCCCTAGAAATTCTTATCAACAAAATGTAACTGAAATGTACTATTAACTACTTTATATTTTACTTCATATACTTTTTTATATGGTCTATTTTACCTTATTTTACTTCCATGTTTAAGCCAAATTCCCATTAGTCATTCATAAACATGACTAGTGAATAAAATGAAAATTCATAAACCAGACAGTTGCTGCAAAATAGCTACACACATCCATTTCCACTGTTATTTTTTTTGCAAAAATAAAAAGCTTAGAATAAATTTTCTTCAGTTAAAAGCTTGATTTCTGTCATATTTTCAGTGTGAGGTTCACCTAATTAACTACAGACATTTTTTCCTAACTGTCCCCCTTCCCTCCATCTTCAACATGGGTGCCAATAATTCTGGAGATGACTAGCTAACAAGTAGTGGACGGTAGTCTGTCTCAACCAAAACCTTGCTGATGTGGTCTAGGATACCTTGGGGCTTGGTGTCATCTTTGAACCTGAACAAAACCTCATAATGTAGCTGGACATTGTAACGCTGTGGGGGCAGCCATCTTGGATAATCTTTTTTTCCCCTTAGTACAATTTTGTGTCGCTTCATCTCCTCGGCCTCTCCGAGAATTTGGAATTGTCCCAAAAAAGCTTAAAGTTATACTGATGATGATGATGATGATGATGATGTGGATATGGTTCAACTTGTATGGTAAATCAAGTTGAAAAAAATTAAGCTGAAATGTATCTTAATGGTATTTTTTTTTTTAGTATTTATGAATGTAATTTTTTTTTAAGTAATTTATGGAAGAGACACTTTTGCTACTTGTTAGCTACAGCCATGTAGGTCCAGTGCAAATCTAAAGAAGCAAACGCCAGACTCCAAACAAGTTCTAACTATATTTGAGGATTTACTCCATTTGAGGTAAATTTCTTTGAAAATTCAAACAGTTCCCTGAAAGTTCCAAACCTAAAAAAAACCCCTTAATTTATTGAATTATCAGTTCAATAAGATTTGGAGATATAACGTGCTGTAATGAAATCTGACCATCACAGGTATCTAATGGGACCTTCAGCTTGGACCTTGATGTTGATGAAGTTTACACAGTAACCACCATTACCACAGGATATAAAGGGAGTTATCCAGAGCCTCCTCCCTCCGCTCCCTTCCCTAAAAAATATACAGACGACTTCAATGTCAGTACGTGCTCATGTCTTTTTCTTGTTAATTTATAGCATACAAATCTCTGTCATATAAACACGCCTTGGCAGTTGGACTTGGGTTTAGCTGCGTTATCACAGCCAACAAATTAAATTCATTCTTTAACTTTTTTTTATTAATTAAAGGATACTTGTAGCCCACTTAGCTAAATTTAATGTGGGGAAACAAGTCTATGAAAAGATGGTTCCCATCATGACTATCAGAGTTACGTAGGCATATAACGATATATCATGCAATGATAAATCGCGATACAAATTTATGACGATTCAAATCGATGAAATAAAAAATGAATCTCAATTATTATCAGGCTGCATAATCTGTTTGCTTTTCCTAGCTGTAATTGCATTATTTAGACAGCAGAGGGTCAATAATAATGTACAATAGCAGGAATACATGTGACTTCACCCTAGGTGGAAGTAACACAGCTCTACTGCCACAAAAAAACATCTAAAATGGGAAAGAGCTGCTATGTGATTGACTGTACAAATAGATTTAAGAAAAAATCGGAGTTCTCTTTTTGCAGACTGCTGAAAGCTAAAGAAAATAGAAGAAAATGAGGTAGTACAAATGTTCATAAAAGTTTATTAAGAAAAGGCCTATTTGTTATTAACTTGTTTTCATTTTTAATAAAAGGAATACTTCAGTTAATAGGCTATTATATTTTATTCAAACCTTTCCAAATGTTGGTAAGCAATTATTGTTGGTTATTAAGAAAATAAAATAAAAGGTTTTTTGTTTGTTTGTTTGTTTGTTTGTTTTTTAATTTAACAAAAGGAATATATAAGTTGAGAAAGAATAGGAAAATAAATGTTGCATTTTTGGTAATAAAATTTTCTTTTTCTTTTTTTTCAAAAATATCGTGGGAAAATCAAATTGTGAACGCAATATTGTGAATTGGGTGAATTGTTACATGCGTAGAGTTACAGCTTTACCTATGTTACAAAGTGCTAACACTGGAGACTCCTTCCAAAAATGTTAAACATCAAAAAGAATTTCACCATCTCAATAGTTTTCTTTGTTGAAAACCAAAACATTGCTTAATTTGTTTATTATTAGGCTTTGATTATGTAGCGTGTTCACCATCCAAGTCCCTGTTGCTTTAGAAACATTTTCAGGTTTGGAATAGTGTGCATATTCCAGTAGTGTGTTCTTCCTCTCCTTTTTCTAACAGGAAACCCGTACTTCTCCGAGGCGCCGCACTTTGCTGATCAAACCGGAGTGTTTGAATACTTCATGAACCTGATGGACCCTGGGGTTCACATTTACACGCTGCGTCAGGTGCTCACTCAGCGGCCGGTCACATGGGCAGCAGATGCAGATCAAACCATCAGTGTTATCGGAGATTATACCTGGTGTGTATTAGGAGTTTTGGTTACTGAGCTGCTCGGTTTGTTTCTTCTTTATGTGCTCTAAGTAAGGAGGGGGTGTGCTGATATAGGAAAATAATCAACCTCAGGGTGCGGAGACGTAGCCTGACATGAAGCAGAGTTACTGTTACCATAATGTCCCAAAGTGTTTTATTCCTCTTATATGATAGCAGTTTGTCTCTAGCTTGCCATCTGATTGGTCAGGAGGTTAAAAAAATGTTGTGCATCCTAATGTTTTAACTTTTGTGCGGTTTTAAAGCCTCTTTTCATCTCTGACTCGTATACAGTACATTATACGTATCTGTAGCAGAGGATTAACATTAACTTTATTTATTTATTTATTTATTTATTTATTTAGCAAAAGAAGCCCCTGATGTTCTGAAGAGCTTTATTTTTTGCAGGCAAAATCTGAGCGTCTCTTGTGAAGTGTACATGGAGAACGAGTACACCGGAGGTGTGTTTGTGGCAGTGAGGGTGGATAAAGGAGGCGGATCGATCAGGAGCGCACGGGGAATCTTCTTCTGGGTGTTTGCTGATGGAACATACAAAGTCACCAATGACCTCAGTAAGAAAAAAAAAAAAAAGCTTTGTCCTTTAATCATATAACGCTTTCTGTTTCTTTATAAGTGACTTTTCGGTACATTTTAGAATTTGAATGCATTTGATATGCCTTTAATTTCATCCTGGCACAGACAGTGAATAATTACTACAGCTACACCGTGTTCCTCTCGCAATAAGACAGATGCCGGACGGCACGTACAGTTACAAATATGAACCGTCAAGATAGACAGATCTGATATGAGGGGAAAAAAGATACAATACAAACAAATTTATAAGCAGTAAAAGAACAGTGGGTTTTTTTTAATGCTTTCAATCTGTAAGGTGGAGAAAGTGTCCTGGCTGAGGGGATGTCCGGAACCAGAGCTCATGTTTGGTACACTCTGACTCTGACCGTCCAGGTTTGTTGATTTTGTTTATCTGTTTGAATAAAAAAATGAATCCTGAAATGGAGTCTGTGACTCTGTCTTTATTTGCAGGGTTATTTTGCCTTTGGAGAGCTGAACGGCTATGTGCTGTGGAAGGATGCAATCATTTTGACACCTAAAAATGGATGGGCGGCTATCGGCACGAGTACATTCGAACTGGCTCAGTTTGATAACTTTGCAGTACAAGCAGAGTAACAATACAGCCTAGTCTTCATTTCCTATGTAGAACAATAACGGGATGATTTTTGGGTTGTAAATACTGGGATATTTGACATTTCTTCCAAGGTTGCCTTTAAAAAAAATAAATCCAGTTTGGCATAGCACTGATGTGATTTAACTCACTGATGCAATACTTTGTGTGTGTGTGTGTGAGCGAGAGAGATGACATTTGTAAATTGCACTGAAATACAGGGTGTCCATGGAACATTTTACAAATGAAATGCCTTGACTTAAAAGTATTAAAATATTTTGAATGTGTATTTACAGTGTTTGATTTCAGAATTTTTCAGTTTTTATAT
>JAOTRR010000002.1:1811019-1848781 GCA_028570945.1 Gogo arcuatus
CCCCCCCTTCTCTCTCTCTCTCTCTCTCTCTCTCTCTCTCTCTCTCTCTCTCTCTAGTCACCTGATAATGCTTCCATTGATCAGAGAGCACACACTGCTGTGCATTATGACTGATCAAAAATAACATCACATCTAAATAATTGTTCTCTTTTATGAACAACAGCACAAACTAAACAAACTAAAGCTTCTTGAAAATAAACTTTCATGCTCTTGATTGGCCTATTCAGTGGCATTTATTCCCAAAGGAGCGTAACACAAATACACAAAAAAATAATTTTAAAAGCAGCACAGGTTTAACACCATTATTATTATTAGTAGTAGTAGTAGTAGTAAAATCACCTAACTGCAAATCTCTAATTTCTTTTTAAGTTGTATGTGAATAACCTATAATGATATTAATAATACTAATAATATATATCTAATAATAATGCAAGCAATTATGCCCTTGTATTATTATTATTATTATTATTATTAAAATAATAGCCAATTAATTTATTAATCATTTACTTAATAGCAATTTAATTAATAATTAATTAAATTAATAAAAATCCGCAAATGCTCATTTATAATTCGTTTATAATTTGCATATGTTATATAATAATAATAATAATAATAACGTTAAAACTTTAAAGACTGTGACAAAGGTATTGTTTATTATTTTTATTATTGTTGTTGTTGTTAATAATAATAATAATAATAGTAGTAATAATAAATAGTTAATTACATCATTGCTAATGTCTGTATATTACTAATGTTTAACTTTTAAGAATATTTACCTAAATATCTCACAGGAAACGAATCTTGACGTGAACAGTGAGCGAGGGCCGGAACTCCACAGCGGAACTCCGTGAGCAGTGCGCGCGCGGAGCGGCGAGCAGACGGCACAGAGCGCGCGCGCGCGAACTGGGGCGGAGGCCAGAGGACACGGCGAGGAGCGGAGCGGCCCGCGGCGAGCGCGCGCCTCACGACTGATCGCGCGCAGCATCGTGTTGACAGGAGGAAGGAGGAGAAGAGGGCCGCGGTCAGCGGGGCTGCTGGGAGCGCGTGCCGGAAATCCATCAAAACGGGGGAACACCTCCAAGAAGCGTGCGTCACGCGCACCGCGCTCCTCGCGCGCTGTCTCTTTGGAGAGTCAGTGAAACGTTCCGGTGATTGATGACGGTGTGCGCGCGGGTCACTTACAACATTACTCATTATTAACGACTTGGAAGGCCTTCACTGAGTACTCACCTGAATAATAATAATAATAATAATAATCATAATCATAATAATAATAATAAAGCCAGAAAGTCTTCAGTAAGTCACTAAATAAATTGCACAATTTTAAAATCCAAGAGGAAAAACAAAAAAACTTGTAATATAAAAGGTACATATTTATTATTATTATTATTATTATTATTATTATTATTATTATTATTTAGACAGTACATTTTATATTGCACTACATTGCAGAACTTTAGATGCAAAACGTTTTTGTATTTTCAACAGTTAAATGTAGTGCATTTCTGCAGAACATGGAGTTTCTAAAATTATTGGCACCCCTACAATTAATATTCAATGGCGTGTAAAGTACAGCACTGAGTTGTATTGTTCCTGTCAGATGTAGTTGCAGTGATACTGGAACATGCTGATGAAGTTCAGGGGCTACGTTTTATTGATTACATTCAGGAAAAGTGCAACAGTTTGTAGCTTTGGAGCTGAATTTGAGACACCAGGAATCAACGCAACTGTGCAATTCTGCATATTTTACATGCAGCTAATATTTTGGGGCCTTGCAGGATTTAGAAACATTTTATGAAGTCCTGATTGTGGAAATATATATATATATATATATCCATTAGCTGACTTGGCAGGAAAAGAAATCCATCTGGTTGGTTTTCCTCATGGATTTTACCTGTAGTGTGAAATTTCATATTTAATCACAGGCAATGATTCTAAAATAAATGTTTTATATATATGAAAATGTGTTAAAAAGCCTTTTTTCAAGGATGACAATATGTTTGCGTGTATTCTAAAAGATTATTTGTGGTTTCTATGATATTGGCATGTTTTAGTGAGACAACACTTTTATTTTGTAATGAAAAAAAAGTTTTTTTTACACATATGTCTTTCTTTCTAGAATTAAAAAAAAAATAAAACCTTTACTTTTCTATGACCACTTTTGCAGTGGAATCTGTTCTCCTCCTAAAATCCATTCTATCCTCTCATCATTGACTCTCAGGTGACTGCCGTGGCCTTCTCTGTGCTCAAAATGAAACAGCGTTTGAGATTTTATTCCTCACGTATTGATGTATAGAAGATCGCTCATACCGTCTGTACATCTGTTTCAGGTTCTGCCACTTCCAAAGCCATTGGCATCAGAGCTGGAGAGACGGAAGCCTTTGTTGAAAACATCAGGTAGATCTTGTGTGTGTGTGTGTGTGTGTGTGTGTGTACGTGTGTGTGTGTGTACGTGTGTGTGCGTGTGTGTGGTGGGCGATGTTAGCTCAGCGGGGCGTTACATCATGCTGCTCTGTCAATCTGCCCCTGCCCTGTGCCGAGGGGCACAACCCCGGGGGGGTGGGGATTGGGGGGGGGACCTGCGTGAGATCCAGATCACATCAGAAAGTGTGTGTGTTCTGATCTACACATCTACACACACTTCTCTACACACACCTGTCAATCAAAACACATCGGAGTAATCTGGGGTTCTCCAAGATGCGTGTTTGAACCTGAAAACTGTATTAAGTATTTTTTTCTATAAATTTCATTGCATAGGATTAGACATCCACCGCTGAGAGTTCTGCCTTAGGGTTGATTATTTTTTTTCTCCAGTCAAACAATTAAAGATCCATTAAGAAATGTCTCGGTAACAAATGCAGAATCAATCCTGGTAATCTCCTTCAATAAAAAAACAATTGAAAGATTTATAGAAAAACTGTTATGTAGTCGCACTAATTTAATAACACGTGTTAAGAGAATGAAATATAAATGAATAAAAATTACATTGTACTAATAAACACTAATTATACTACACTGTTTATGTTGAAAGCTTACAACTTAAATGTGATCTACTTAGCTCTTTTTATATACAGAGGATAAATTTCATATTTTAAACATGAATCTGGTTTAATAAGTGAGTTTATGGAAGATCAGTAAAAAAAAGCTCTGTAGAATTCAGTAAATACAATGTGCTTGGCAAAAACAATACCTACTTTTATAGTACAGTTTGACTGTAGCTGATTTCTTTCTTTAAAGTGGTATTCAGCTTGCAGCGTAACCCGCTAAACATGCTAATCGCAGTCTCGGATACGAGCTGAACAAACGAGCAGACGTAAATCGCGGCCTCCTCGTCCCCACATATGTTCGTCTTCCCACGCGCTGCTTTTCTCTCCTCGAGCGAGTGAAAAGAAATGTTGTTTTTGTAAACTATGCGGTGTTCTACTACATTAACACACATACACATACACACTCACACACTTTGGTCTTTCTCTTTGAGCGAGCGAAGGTTATTAGTGAAGGTGGAAGCCTGGCAAACAGACTGACTACACGCCGCACTAATAAAGTGATCTAGCTAGACTGAAAGAGTGCAAGAGAAAGAAAAGGTTTCTGTTTGTTTCAAGGCGATTCACATTTGGATGCAGGCTCGTAAAAATTGCTTTTATGGGGGGGAAAAAAAAACCTCGGCAGGAACATTAGACTGGAAACAGCAGGGAGGCCACAGCTTCATTAGGGAGAGAGGCTTCATCTTTATTACGTGAACTTGGAGTTTATCATTATTTGCAATGGAATTATTATTCTTATACGCTTGCAAATGTTTGGGGAGCTGCAGCTTCACCGTCATTATCTTTCTCGTTGTCATTGTCACGCGTTAAAAGAGTTGCAGAGTGCTGGTCCGTCTCCGAGGCCGCCGCAGCATTCGCCACGCACAGATCAGAGATCCTGCTCAGTAAATTCTTCTGGGTTTCAATCAGAAACTCGTCCTGAGAACAAGAAAACAGAGTGAATATTTAACGCGATACGGCTCAGAAGTACCGTTTTTTTAGTTATTCATCAGTTTGACTTCAGGAGGGATTCATATGTGAAAGAACAAGGCTGTAAACACAGATGCTTCAGCTGAATTTGATGAAGAACAAAAGAATGAAAGAAAAAGAAACAGACACACACATGCACTGTAGTAGTGGGTGGGGAGCTGGCTGGCGGACAGCTCGGGCGACACACGCACACTTCCCTGCTCATAAATTATCACCGGGGATGACGAGGCCTCCGAAGCCACTGGTGTGTTTTTAGCAGTTGAACCCCACCGTGCCAACCTCCCGACCCCAGCGGAGCGGTGCCATGGCGATGCCCGCCGTGCCAGCCTGTTTTCAGCAGAGCAGTTAATAAAGAGATTGATTATCAGGCTGTCAGGAAGTGACAGTTGGACAGGGGCCGCTCCCCGTGAGTGACAGAGGGCACGATCGGCTCGCTGCAGCAGCAGCGCCGTGCCACCCGCACAGTGCCAACGCGGGGAGGGAAACCCGCCGCGGGCACAGCCACCGCCTTCTGGAGCAGCAGCTCCACGGCTGCAAAACACACCTCCGCTGCCAGAGTCAGAGTTCGGCTCTGCCATGCGCTCCCTTCCGCTTGGCTCACATCCTCCTCACATGTACACACTGCGCTTAGGCCTCGTCTGCTTTTCCTGGAGACTCATCAACATCTGGGCCAGCGCTCCAAAAGTTACGCAGGAAAGTTACTTCCCTCAGAACTGCTGACCTTTTCTAGGTCAGTTATTTGATTGGATGACTTGTGGTGGTTTGGGACCTTGGCTCAATGCACCAAGATGTCACTTTCCCATGTTTTTTTTTTTTTTTATAGCCAAACCTCACCCTGAAAAACAGGCATCTCCATTTTCATTCGCTTTGAAATTACGTCATTACATCGCTAGTAAATGCCCATTATCGATATTTTCATTCCATTCACATTCAAACCAAGTTACGACCCGACCCACCGTCCTGAAACCGATCCTGCGTTCCATTGGGTTCAATATGTTTATGAGAAGCTTCTACATAAACTACACACCTGACAGCTGAGAGGCAAATTCGCAACTTTCCAGAATACATGCCCGTTCGGTTAGCAGTCAATCCTAAGCAGCATTATGGTCTAATTATAATCATTTATTGACACATCAGAGGAAACTGTTGACATTCCTGACAGTTGCAACTCATTTCCATTGTCACTTTAGCTTTCCACTGTTTCTATAAAAGATTTAATGGCTACTTGCGAGCTAGTTCAGTCATTAACTAGCTGAGTCGAAGCTCTGTATTCATACTCACTCGTCGCTTAGCAACAGTGTTCTCATAACTTGAACTACTAAAACGGTGACTATATTGTGTTCATCGTATGTCGAAAGCACAGATAAAATACATTTCAATGAAATGAAGAAATTTGGCAAATCCACTGCATGCTCATATTATGAATGTCAGTTTTACTAAGGTGCCTCTGAAGTTATATATGTCTGTAAACACGATTAAACATTACACACTGCACCTTTAATGATTAATTACACTAAGTTACCAGTTATGCTATTAGATTAGTCGGTTGTCTAGCTAGTATTTTTTTCAGCGTTTCAGGGTTGAAATGAAATCGAAATGATGACAAAATGACAGCAATTTCTGCAAATAAAGAGAAAGCGTTAGCACAGACACTACGTCTATGATGTACAGAACCATTTCTATTTCACAATGTATTGTGAGATTGTTAGAGAGAAGAAAGTATTTTGGATTATGGAGTCGAAAATGCTCATAGTAGGTGATGATTAAAAAAGAAGAAGCACATTGCAGATACGTACTGTACTTCAAATCAGAAATGCGTGCACACTACAGTGAGCTTGTTTCCCATACACAGACTGAGGTTTAAAAAAAAAAAAAGATAAAAAAATGCATCTTATTTTCACCATACCCAATTTTGAGGGTTAGTTTCAGCTATTTTTGCTTCTTTTACTTACAATCTGACCACTGCTTTATAGACGCATCACAGCTGGGAATCTTGAGTGTGATGGATTTCGAGGCAGTATGAATTAGCAAAGGTGCACGCTCAAGACGAGGGAAGGATGGGGAGGTGTTTGGAACCATCCTAATTAATGATTTAACACCTCTCAGGTACATGTATACAGTCAGACACACTTTCGGCCCTGCTTTGTCTGTCCTCGCAGTTGAGATGCTGTCTGCGCGTGATGGCACCGTGTTTGAAGTCGCGCTCGTCTGTCTCCTGTTGGCCGCGTCCCCCTTTTTTTAATGAAACATAAGCTTTAATAGCGTCACTGGGAGAATCGGGTGATAAAAGAAGAGGCGGCGAGCTAGCGCGCCTGTTTCCTCACGAGCGCACTGTTCAAACAGCGCATTGTTCAAAGACAATGCATGCAAAAGAAGCACAGACAGGGGGTGCTGGGTGGATGGAAAAGAGGAATGGTGGGGGGAGCGGGTTGGAGGAAGCTGCACCCTGTCTTCAGCGAGATCAAACCATCTTGCAGGTAAAATATACAAAAAAAAAAGGGTCTCTTGATTTGACCAGGATCACAGATGAGGAAACTGTCTAGCTTGACATGTTAGAGAGCACGAGAGAGACGAGTAAACCATCAGGCCTCGTGATGAAAAGCTGTGTAACGCTCTCCGGGCCTCACGAACACTTTAATGTGAGAGTTTTGAGAGTGCATCACAAACGTTAAGACACTCTGAGCCTGTGAACGCAAACAGGAGAGGACACGAAGTGTGCGGACGTTGCTTTACTTGATGTTGAAGACCGCTTTAGAGGATCTACAGGTATCAAAAACGTCCATTGTTGTCTTAAGAACTCTTTGTGTGAACATCTACAGGGAAAGCTCTCTATCCTGCACCAGAACAACGACGCAGATGGACAAGAGGCTCAGTGGCATGAGCTCCTTCTGGCACCGTGCCACTTACCCAGGCTCTTTTTTATTTGCCAGGCTGCTAAACTAATCGGGATAAAAGCAGGTTCCTGCCGGCCACGAATTATAAAGTCATTAACAAGTACAAATAAGGCTGCGCGTTGAGGGGCAGCGAGAGCAGGCCGATGCAGAGCGCCAGGGGTTTCGGGGGTCTCAGAGCCGAATGAGCCTTTACACAAACACTCACAGGCGGCGCCAATCAAACGCTATGACTCTGCATGTGTGTGTGTGTGTGTGTGTGCTCGTGCTCGCTGGCCCATTATGATCCACACATATTTATTCTTGTAATAACTGATAAAGTATAAATCATTCATGTCTCCCATTATGTAATCTGATTCAACACAAACGATCAGCACTCTTATATCTCTTGATATTACTTAAGGTCTCCGTTTCACAACAGCGGTGAGAAAAAAAGAGTCGTTTAAGTTGCTCTGCTCTGTTCTTGGCAACTAAAGTAGCTCATTTGTTAGCTCTGCATTCCCTCAGACAGCCTTATAAATGGAGGCACTATCCAATTATTACAGGGGCTAAAAGTAGAGCTGCGGCACGCCAGAGCAGAATCTATCACCGCCGTGTGTGTGTGTGTGTGTGTGTGTGTGTGTGTGTAAAGCAGGATCCATATGTTGTTGTTAAGCCCTCTGTCTGATTTCCTTTTCTGAGTAGTAAACCTGTATTATTGGACACTGAAATCAGTTTTTTAAAAATTATTTTTATGCATGTCACGCTCCAGAAGTGTATTATTGATCTAACAGAACTATTCGATACACCAATATACCAAGTAATTATACACCTCGTTGTAGATACACAAGCATTAACAAGGACTGAAAGTAAAATCCACTTTTACAGTATACATGCTCCAACTGACTTTACTGTTCATCTACAGGCAACATGTGAATATCTGGATTCATCGATACGCGTATATGGATGCACAGAGAGAAAAGAGGTGTGTGTGTGTGTGTGTGTGTGTGTGTGATGTGAAAGGCTACTTAGGAAACTTTCTGATAATTGGCTTCTTAAAAAGGGGACCTCATTTTTAACTGTGTCACCATGGCTGGTAGATGACAATTAATCTGTTTTCCACTGTTTTCTTGGCATCTGTGCCAATTACTTTATATGCTAATATATGTAAATTACCAAACATTTCAGATGCCAGTAACAAGTAGGCCTATGCATGCGTCACATTTTATTTCCTTTTTATTTTTTGCATTTAAAAAAAAGTGTTCTATCGTTGCACTTTTATCCACGTTCAGATTTCCATGTTACTATTAGTACGGATTGAAGAAAATAGGAGTATGACTAAAAAGAGAAATGCAGCTGTAGCTGAGGTGCTAAAAAAATCATATACGTATATATAAATCCACAAACAAGCTGCAGATTGCATTTTTACTCACTGCTGTTAAACATGTCTGAATGTTTTTTTTGTGCTGTTTGATTGTGTTGTGACTATATTATTATAAGAAAGAAAGAAAGAATGAAAGAAAGAAAAGATAAAATGTAGCTTAAATAAAATGCTCATAAAATGTCTGGATCTTTCTATGCAATAACATAAAAAGCTCTAATTACCAGCACTTTATTTCCTCCTTCTGTCTCTTATACACACACCGTCGTATTTATCTATCCATCTTATTCCACATTTACGTCAGGAAAGCACCTCGTCTGCCTCTGACTGTAGATGTCACTGTTGTATACGAAATGGATGTTCAGGCTCAGGCTTGGATCCTGAAATGGATATGACTTGAGACTTGTGGTTTTTTTTCGTTTTTTTTCCCACTATTAAGGTAAAAGTAATTTTGTTCGAGAACATAACACAGAAAGAAAGCCTTGGTATATTGTACATTGCAGCTGTCTAATCTTTATTTAATGTGAAAATGTAGCCTACTTTAGTCCAAATTCAGTCATTTGCAATTATTTGAGCTCATCTCAAATCTGTTTACATTTAAAGTTGTGGGACATCCGTAAAACAAGCTATCGCTTATGTTATAGCAGCTATAAACAACCGTTCCCTTGCCAACCTCTCTTTTTTCTCTCTCGAAGCTAATAAAACAAAAAACAAAACAAAAAGACGGACACTAAAAAACATCATAGCTTATCATGTTACCAAAATCACAAAGAGTCTTGAAGACTTTCCCATGGTGGAAAACCTACTGCTACAAAACTCTGACTCCTTCGATAATTGTTAAATAAACAGAAAGTTGCCCCATATCAACATTTACATGTTTGTCTTTGTTAAATAACAACACAGTTTTTAAATATAGTTCATCATGTGTAAGTTTTTACTATAAAAAGTAACCTGCTGTTGTAGAAAATTAATCAACACCTTCTGACCAATCGGATTTGAGATTCCAGCAGCGCTGTGGTGTAATAAAGTATAACTAATGCTGCTGTAAATGCGGAATACTATTTCTCAAAAAGAAAAAAGAAAAAAGCTCACTTCACAAATGACACACCAAAAAGTTTCTAAAATGCTTTTAAACTTCAACTGACTCACATGAGTAGGTAGTTCTGTTTTATTTCATGACTGATTCTCATAATTAGCACATTAACATAATGTTAAGGATGACAGGAATAAAAAAAATCTGATAATTGTTAGTAATGAGGGCTCACAGAAATGTGACATTGTGTCAAAGTAAAGTTACTGCGATGAAAACAAGTGCACTGTTCCTGAGACATCGTATCTCGTGTTTTCCGTCTTTTTTTTTTTTACATTTTAAAACACACGCACACATTGTATGAACGATGTGCACTTCACACTTCACAAGGTCCAGCCTCTGCTCTCTCTCCAAAAAAAATTTATCTTTCAGTCATCTATTATCAATTTGTTTTCATCTGTGGATTACATGCAGTGTGAAATTTCACCCCAGAACCGGTAATTAAGGTGAGCCCCGGCGTTTAAGAGAGCCATGATTTGTAGCGATTATCAGGCACGAGTGCTGGAAAACGACCCCACTGTGACCTCTGGGGCGGACTCGAGTGCTACCAACTGCAGTCGCTGCTTATTTAATTGATCTCCATAGCTTCACATTCAAATATCATGGCAGAACGGAGAAGCTCCAGACGGGTTTTGTTCTTCGAGTGAGGCGGAGAGAGATGATTTGTCGTGCAGTTCTGACCTGATGGCTTCTCGTGCTGCAAAACCCGTTTGTTTGTTCACCCTGTGACTCACGCTACGTCTCCAACATCAGTCTCAGGCATTTAATGAATCTCAGGTGGTGAGATATTAGCTCGAGGAGAAGATGGCTATAATTGTTTCTTGAAGCAAGCGAACATGCCTGTGGGATTGAATGTAAAGGCCATATTCTGCTATTCGTTTCGCTTTGAAAGGGATAAAGTGCTTCGAGACACGCTGTTATCGGAAAATATTCATCGGCGTGGTGGTGTGATGACGTGGAGTTACTGTTACCATACGGAAGATGATCATTTAAAAAATATAAACATCAGAAAGTGTGTTATGCTTCTTATACCACAACAATGTGCTATGATTATGTAATATTTAGTTGATTGAAAAACAAAACATCGTGCTTTTTATTTGTTTCTAGTTACATTTCATGTTTTGGAACAAGTTAGTTCTTAGCTACTATAAACAACCGTTCCCTCACCAAACAAACAAACAAACAAACAAACAAACAAAAAACAGCTTGTCATGTTACTGAGAAGTCGTGAAGACTTTTCCATGGCGGAAAACCTACTGACTGTTACAAAGCGCTGGAACTGGAGACTCCTTCCATAAATGTTAAATGAACATCTCCTCACAAAAACAACCTTCTCCATATCAACAATTATAACTGTTTTGTTGTTGTTAAATAAGTCTTTTTAACTTGTTTATTATTAGGCTTGGATTATGCATATCGTCCCCCTGTGAATGAGCCATTACTATAGCAACAGTGACGTTTTAGAAATAGCATTAAACTTGTGAGCTCATCTGATTGTTAAAAACAAAAGTACCGCCGGAATTAAATATAAGGGAATGTAATATTTTACTCAGTAGATAAAAAAGACCGAGATGGAAAGCGATGAGCAGGATGCGCTGTGAATAAGGAAGAGAGAAAGCGATGGAACTGTGGTGCTGATATTAATGACTCATTTTAATGCATGCCATGAAGATTAGGAGTCAGTGACGGCAAAGCGCCATCTGTAAGCTGGATGTATGTAGATATATGTTCCTCCTCTCTCCAAGAGCATTGGCATGGCAAGGTTACTTCATGTGGACGACTGAACACGAAGATACTTCATTAACAAGAGCAGTAATGAGGCTCTGGAACTGAACAAATCTTTGATTCTGTCCTCTGTAGAGAATGTCATATCATCAATATGATATGTTCGTGAAAAAAACAAGCTTCCTGTCATTATTTATGTAAGCTCTTTTGTAGTAAAAGTGTAGTTTCTCTTCATGATACACAATATGTATCACAATTTTTAGTGTCAGTGCATCGAAAAAACAGCATTTTATACAAAACAGTACTCCTGAAACTAATAAAGTATCATTATTATGTTAAATGAAGCAGGTAGGTGTGTAGCAGAGTCTGCAGCGAGAGGGTGTGATTTAGGGGATGAGCTGAAAGGGATGATGTGACACACCTGTATTTCACATCCAGTGCCCTATTTATGCTCTCTCTCTCTCCCTCTCTCTCTCTCTCTCTCTCTTTCTCTCTCTCGTCTGAGTAAAGACGAAGCTGAGAGTTTTACGCTGCTGCCCGCTGACAGTGCCAAGGGCCATGAAAATCAATAAATAAAATCCTGCATGCAATCTTAATCTGGGTCTGCTGCGTAACCTGAGAACACATGCTGTTGAGATTTTTACTTTAATATACATCACAGCACTGTTTAATTCTCGAATCTGATTGGTCAGCTGGTCATTTTCCCAGACAGCACTTCTGACAGCAGTTCCATCTGCCTTGCAAATCACAGGTTTATATTAATGCGTTGATTCTAATACATAATCGTTTCTATAGTCAGGGATTTACTATAGACTGTATACAGCTGCCAACTGACATAATCTGATTAAGAACATTGTAACTGTTGACATGGTGGAGTTTTCTGTAAGCAGACATTTATTTAACATGTATGGAAGGAGTCTCCAGTGTCAGCACTTTGTAACAGTCAAGGGCACAACATTAAGTTTAAGTTTTCCACCACAGAAAAGACTTCAGGACAGAGGAGTTTGCACTTTTGTTGTTTTTTTTCTTCCCTCCCTTCGGTAACATGACCCACTAGGCTTTGTATTGATTTGGTTTTGTTTTGCTGGAACGACAGTTTATAGCTGCTATAATGTAAATGATAGCAAGAACTAACTTCTTTCATGGATGTTCTACAACATTAAAAATAACTATAAACGGATAAAAAGTATGACGTGCCGCTCCTTAAAAATTAATAAATTGGAATTGCTGGCAAATTTTTGTAGTATAAAACATTTCAGGACATCACCCCATCGTTGATTATTTTCCTAGAACAGCATGCCCCATTGTGTTTGATTCCTCACATAGCCCAGCTCTAGAAATATCTTTTCTCTGTAAAGCAGTTATTATTATGATAGGTTTGTAAATCCAATAAGCTTGTAATACATACCTCCAGTAATCGAGTAACTAATAAACTGGCAGCTTAGTGTCCATGCCCTCTTAGCAGGAAAATAAGCACCAATTCCATCCTTAATAGCCACAAAATATGTTCAAGACACTTATATGACTCCTGGTGAATGGAGCTCGGTTAATATGCACTTGGCTGGATTTACATAAATGAGAACATAATCAGGTTATGGACATTTAGTCCAACTTAACCATGCAAATAAAAGCCTACAAGAGACCCCAGAGCCCATTATATCTTTGGTATTTAAAATCCTATAACACATCGTCCTTTTGTCACAATTTCACTTATTTCCCCACTGAGTTCAAAACCATGACAAATTTCATAGCAAAGCAAATCGTAATTTTCTGCTTATATGTATACACACTCCTGCTGATGAGGTCTTTATCGCGAATGTTTATCCTGTAAAAGTCATAGCAGTTAAGGAACTCTTCAGGTATTCATTTCAATAGAGCATGCTGAATGAGTGTTTCTCTAATTGATCCCTGGGGAAACCGAGATGTCTAGGCCCAACATACATGTTTTCCCCAATTACGGACACTCATACTACTCTTTTAAATCAAGGCAAGGCAAGCATACATGCAACGACAGATCAGCTACAGCTACATCGTGTTTCATATGGGGTAGAGCAAGCCCATGAATGTATTTGTCTTCACAATTTACTTAAGTCTTATTACACAGCTAATGTGTGTATCCTATTACAAGTCACAAATTACACATTTCTATACAACAGGGTTATCCAATAAGAAAAGGTTACCTTTAAATCATAATTGTTCAAATACAACTCCATAAACCATAAAGAAATCTAATTGACACTTTTTGGGGAGAATTTTTACCCCCATTTTCTTCCAGGTTCCTCATTTGCCAATTACCACCCACTACCTAGCTCTCCTGAACACTCACATGAAAGCGCTATTGGCCCTCTTCCACATACATGATGCTCTCGGACACCCATGATTGGTGAGCATCGCTCTGATTGACAGGGGAGAGAGTAACGCCATCCCTCCTACCCATATATCATAGCCAATTATTCTATCTTGTACTTCCAGGCACGGATGACTGTGGCATCATTATCAGACAATAGGGCAAACTCTTTTCCATTGTGCCTAACACAAATTTCCACGGACCCCAAATTTCATTTGAAGTCCATGTTTTGCTCCAGTAGTTTATTTTGCACTCGGGCTATGATGCTAATGTGGGAAATGTAGCTAAGTAATTTCACACAAAATATTTGCTGATGTGGTTTCAGACACAGAATTACTTATTTTTTGTAAATATAATCTTTCACTACTATTTTAAAAATGTTTTGCATATTTTGGTGATTTTGGTGAGATAAACTTTCATTAGCTGATAGTTAGTTTAGTATTGTAGCTGTAGTGTAAGGATAACAAACATGTCCTGGCTGATCAGTCAAATTGTGTACATTTTTCATTGAACTATTCCTTTAACTTTCAAGCTACAGAATAAAAGGAACGGTGTGTGAAGTGTGTGGAGAAATAGAGAGCACTGCTCTCTGTAGGACATGGCACGCGGCGAAGCGATGATGGAGCGATGGACAGCAAGGGACTGATTACCACCGGGGCGTCTCACCTGCTAGCCCATCATCATCTCAGCCCAACGCCAAACAGGTGCCATGCACGAGTATGGAATGGCATGGAGCCGTAGTATTGGCCTCCAGCGCCAGTGCTGCTACAGTGCCCGACTTGGCCCATGAGTAAGAGGGCCAGAGGTCAAACTCGTGCCTCCTCGCACAATCTGAACTGAGAGTTCTGGCGAGCCAACTAATGATGGATGCCCACCCTCGCTCCCCTCTGGCCTGGCGTTGGGACACGGGCGCTTGAACAGCTGGCCTGCTTCTGCCCGCCTGGACGTGACAACCTTGGCACTTTATTAGTGGTGCCCGCCATGCCAGCTGATCCTCTCGCAGGGTCCCTGTCACGCTGATGTCTTCATCGCTAAGCAGAGCAGACGCCCGCTCCTGGCAGCCGCTGGAGGTGACAACAAATCCAATTATCTCCCCTCCATGGTGCCCAGGCAGCCTGGGCCGGTGTGACAGGGACGGGGACAGGCAGTGCCCTACTACCTACCCCAGCCAACCCCCTCCACAGATACCCTCTGTGGTCACGCTAACACACCAGTGGTTTGCCAATTCAGTCAGGTGGGACAGCAGAACAAATACAGGACTCCTGAGATCCACGCCAGCAATGAGAGACAGATCTCAGCGAACAGAGGGCGAAAGTGAGAGCACAATGGAGGCAAAAAAACCTTCTCAAAGTCACACCGAAAATGTGTCAGCTGAAAGGTGATGGTGTTAATTCATAGCAGCTCTGTTCTTCTCAGCCATTGTTTAGGACTGTGAACCAAGCGAGCTTGCTAGCGACACCGGATGCTCATGTGAGAAACGGCAACGGGAGGGATAGAAATGATCTCAATTTAACTTCTTCACTCTATGATTGACCTGTTCAACTGTCACGATAGAAAAGAAGTTGAAAAGTTAGCTGCATATGGTGACTGAAGACATGGCAAGTGGTGTTACACTTCAGTCAAGGTGTTTTCGCTAACAGACAAAACAATTCCACGCAGACGTGTTAAACGTACACAACACAGTATTGTTGTGAAACTTTCCTAATTCAGACACAACACAAGCCTTTGAGCCTTGCACACATGTTGATTGCTACTTTTCAACCATGGATTAAAGGGGGGGGGGGGGGAGATAGCAGAAGGGATGGGTATAATAGAACTATTAAAAGATTATCCATTGGTTTATTATTCAGTTATTCATATTCAAAGGAAGCACATTTTTCTGTCACTATAGTGAAATCAGTAGGAAAGGTGTGTTAAGCACATTTAGTCAAACGTGTTATTGATTATTTTCCTATAACAGCATCTCCCCAAGTGTGTCATTCTTCACATAATACAGTATGTGACTTTTTTGCTTCATTTATTAAAATTGCATTTGATTAGGAAATGAACAACATCCTAAAAGAAACACATTAGCATCATTTTAATCTCGTTCTATTTAAGTAGCCAGTTAATTAGGCTTCTAACTACAATAAATAATAAACTAGTTAATAACTACAACACTTCTAAACAATTATTGTTGATAGTAACCAATGGTCATGATCTCCACCACGATCATGTCCAAAAAACAAAAAATAATCACGGGTGAATTTAGTGATTAATTATCAGTCACTTCAGAAAGGAAGCTAATGCCGTCCGATACCAGCTTCTCAAACACATGACCTATAAATTCTCGACATGATTATGATGAAGGAAGAAGTTCTGCTGAGTTCCTCTCAAGATGAGATCCTCCCTGACTCACACACCAAGATGGGCATCGCATCACTCGCACTTAATAAAGCATCCATATTCAAAAAGGGGGGATGAGGTGCTTCTGCAGGCACGGATATTTGAAAGGGAAAGGAAGGTTCTTGCTGGATGAAGCCCCTGATAAAAAAGCAGTGACTTGAGGGCTTCATGATATTCAGATGAGCCTCAGAGCGGCTGACTGGTGACTCGGAGCGCTTGAGCGTACAGTTGGAGGACATGCCCAAAGGGAAATGCAAAAACTCTGATGGACCGGCTCATCCGACGGGCCATTTCCAGCTGAGGAGACGGAGAGGAAGATTACTCTCCGTCATATCAAAATATGAGCCATAAGAGTATTTCAGGAAATGCTGAAGTAAAAATATTCTTTTTCTTATATGCATTTAAACAGCGACTTAGACAAAACTTCAAAGTACAGATATTCAAAAGATTTTAGATGGGAATTATACCGTCTTACCAATTAGCTATAGCTAAATTAATACTCCTGCACTATATTACATATTTCTTGAGTGTGTCATCTTACTGGTTTATATTTCTGACACACAATCCTGCCATAGCCTTTTAAAAAAATCCTGTCTTTTACATGCCAGTTTGTCTTCCTGTCTTTCTTCCACCTCCCTCCCTCCCTCCCTCTCTTCCTCCATCACCATCAAATGAAGAAGAAGAAGAAGCAGAAAAAAAGCAACCTCCTTCCTGTGAAACTGTAGGTCACACCTCTGACTGCACTGATGGGGGTAAAGTAGAGCGATTAAAATGACAGGGAGACAGATCGAGTGTGACACATCAAAGGGCCCGGAAAAAGCTGGAAAACTGAACAGCGCAACCTCGCCTCATCCCCTTCTCCAGCAGGGGGGGGAGAGAGATAGAGAAGAAGAAGAAGAAGAAAAAGAGAGAGAGAGAGAGAGAGAGAGAAACAAAGCCAACAAGCATGCACCGCATGGTCAACACGAGCACCCAGAGACCCCCGCGTGCTCCCGACGGCGCAAACACCCGACCCAAACACTACACGGCCAATGATTACACTATACACGCTCGCGCACTCTGAGGGGCTAATTAATGCTTTAATATGCAAATGAGCGCCACAGTAAATTACACAGCTGGCAAATATGCCTGTTTTGCCCCTGAAAATAAACCAGGAACTGAGCGAGACTGTTTGGATCGAGGGTGCAGAGAGAGAGAGAGAGAGAGAGAGAGAGAGAGAGAATAAGATGTCTTCTAAAGTTTTTGGGGCAATTTCAGAGCTGCAGTAAAAGAATTGTAGAATTTTTAACCTTAAATGTTCCACAGACATCAAACTGCACCCGTCATATATCCTTTCTATCATATATCATTCTTTTGCGTTTCATCTCACCAAGGACTTGATCATCCGGACTTTTCTGTCTCCTTGTTCAGAGATTCATACAAAAAGTTACTTTAGGAAATACAAGACCAAGCAATTGTATATGAATTAAGAGGCATTGAAGATGCAAGTGGAAAGCTAGTATAAATGCGTTTCCATGTGTAACAGATTAATTCATTCATTACCTCTGCCATCTTTGTTGGAGGAGGTTATGTTTTCGCCTCCATTTGTTTGTAAATTTTGAGGAAATGAAATTTTGAGGAAACGTGGGCCATGGGCCAAGGAACCATTGATTAGATTTTGATGCAACTCCAGACATGTATGCGGATCCAGGATTTTTTTGTCTGTTTCCAACGTAACTCAAATAGTAGTGAAGGGATTTTGATGAAATTTGGTGTTCATCTTTAGTATTATCCTAGGTTCCTGTGATTTGATTTTGATGTTGATAATATGTGTTTTGGCGGAGGTATGCACTCTACCGTGTGCCCTTCTAGTCTTATGAATGTTGCATACTAAGTGAGCTATCTAAAATGAGTGAGTTAGCTAGTTCATTCATTCATTCATTCATTCATTCATTCATTCATCTTTGCTAAACCAGTTTTCAGCTGTCTTATCACCCTATTACTCATCACATTGTAAACCGTGGCCGAATTTTGTAACAGACTGCCGTAACGTGTTCTCCATGTCAGATAATATCATGAAGATACTCTAACGATTAAAGACTTGCTGTTAAAGAACATGACTACATTCTCCATCATTAATTATCATTAAAAATCAGTTTGTGCAGGGGTTGCGTAAACATGAGATTGAGGTAATAAGGATTTTTTTCTGTCCATTATCATGATTTATTTACATTTTGTCATACCCGCTAATGTATTTGTAACTGTCCTGTTATTTTTGCGTCATCCCATACTATCGTCCTATTGGTGGCTTTTAAATGAGCATCGTAGCAGCACTCACACTATGAGATTTTAATAAAAATTCCTCATACTACCAGAACTTTGTTGTCAGCTGCTTTTGGTCTCAGTGGCACTGCCAGTGAACACGTCACATTATGCGTTCATCTCAATCTCAACTCACGATCCAAGAATTCTTTTACGGTGCGCTATTTTTATATTATAAAATCAGAATGAAAAGCAGTTTGGGCTGAAATTTTTTTGGAATCCTGAGCCTAACAACATTTATGTCAAATTTGGCCTGATTGCTTTTTTTTTTATTTTTGCTCCAATTTTAGTATATTGTATGTTTATTACTATAGGAGCTAATGAATTTTGATAGGTTTTATGGGATATACAGTAGAATTTTAGTGTAGTGCATGCTAATATTTTGATATTTACAAGCTGTGCTCCTGGAAAATAGATTGAAAAAAAAAAAAGGAAAGTGTCCACTGAATTTACCTGCTTTCAGTTTGGATTGTGGTGTTTATTATTTTCCTGCCACCAGTATATTGATGGTCCTGGGTTTGGATTTGTTGCGGAGCCATGGCAAAGTTTGTGCAATTAGCATACTTTTCTGTTTACGTGTCGTAAATTTGGATAAACCTGTAAGACTTGTAGGGTACTCAACTTTTTTTTTTTTGTGAGAGTTATAAGGAATCAAATTGAAAGAGTTGTGTATTAGTGCTTTAGTCACAGCTTTAGTCAATGACTGAGGGATGTGTGTAACAAATTATCACACCACAGTCGATCTCAGAGCTGGGAGAAACAACTAAAGCACAAACTCCCACCTAAACTGCTCAACAAGATGAGATACAAACTAAACAAGCAGTGAGGGTGTTAGCCAATTGAAGCAGTAGAAGTGATGTGAGAATTCTCCGAGGGCTGATTTTGATGAACACCTGAATGTTATTTTTCTATATCACGTCTTTTTTCGTGCCCCAGAACCTGCCAGGAAACAATTCAGAGGAAGTAGCGCTATGCTATGATATGGAGCATGCTTTCAGCTCCTACATATGCACTAACTAAGAACGTCATTTGCAATCATAGCATCATTAAAAAACAGCAAAAACTGCGTTGCTGTGATTGCATTAGCTGTAATTTTATCTGCATTGAATGTAACTAATGTAATCAGTGCTAATGTTGCTGATATCTGCAGTTCAGTTGTTAGTTTTTCATAATAATATGTGTGCTGTGTGTTTATGGCCGTTTGTGTGCATGCGTAAGTGTATTTGTGTATATATGTCAGTGTATAGGCCATATGTGAGTCCATCCATGCAGTTCCCTGTGTGTGTGAGTGTAAATAGTGTATTCTATCATTATTGGTGCCCTACGAGGGAATAGAAGAAAATGATAGTATAAAATAAATCACAATTTACAAGGAAACTAATTTCCTTCCCATTTTTTCATAAGAACGTCTTTAAATGATTGTATTTTGTGTCAGAAATGTGATGTGGCAATATAATTTGTACCCATAAAGAATATTTAAATTAAATCTAAATACAAACCATCCATCACATGGTGTAAAAACATAAAAGAGACAGATGGTTGTTGATTTGCACAAGTCAGAATATAAAAATATATAATCAGGCCAAAATAGCAGGTGAAAATATGCCAGTAGGAGGATGTATGAGCAGACCCAAACTATGGCTGCCTCTGCCAAGAGGTTACGAGTTGTAAGGAGGTAGATGTTTCAATAACACGATGCCAAATATGCAGCCATATTGACACAGGAATAATTACAAGATACAAAATAAAGCTATAAGCCAGGAGAAGGAGTGGGTAGGGTTCTTTGGGATGATACAAAGATGAATTCATTCATTCATTCATTCATTCATTCATTCATTCATTCATTCATTCATCCAGAACCTTCCTGCTGGTTCTGGTTTATTATTAATAATATTTGCAATAAATGTTCTCCTGCCACACACTGCAGGCTGTTAACAGTAAACTTTGAAGGTTTACTGGTTGGAAACCTAGTGCATGAATACAGAATTAAATTCTAGTGATGTAGTCACAGGTAGCAAGATTTTTACAATGGCTTTAAACCAGAAAATATCTGTATTATGAACAATGTTTTGCACCAGCCATACGAGTCTCTGGATTTGAGCTCTTTTGAACCAGTGTGGTCTGAATTAAAGACAGCATCCACATGCACAAAACCTTAAGGATATAAAAGAGCTTGAAATGTTGTGCATGTATGAGGGTTCGGTCCACGGGTCTTTACAAATGGCCTCAACCTTGTTGATGTTTCAGGAAGAGGCACTATTTGTGGGGAGGCAATATTTTTTGATATGAACATTTTAAGTAGTGAAGAAAAAAAAAACTACTTTTAGGCTCGCAGTGCGTTTTATGTGTATCATTTCCAAGAAAGAAAAAAGAAGAGTGCCAATAATTCTGGAGTTGACTGATTGGCCCAGGATGAGTTGATCTGTCATCAGTGTCAGCAGAGGGATGTGCTCTCTCTCTCTCTCTCTCTCTCTCTCTCTCTCTCTCTCTCTGTCTGTACGCTCACTCAGCTCCCTCCATCAGAGATTCAGACACCATGACCGTCCTGACACTCCCCCTCCCCTCCCCCTCACCCTCCCCAGACGTCCCCGAACGTCTCCAAGCTCCAAGCACACTTCCTCTCCATGTGCACTTAATGACGCTTCTCACGCTAACAACAGCAATTACATTACGTCTCTGCGAGCTTGAAACCCACACCAGGTTGACACTGACCAGCTCCGTACTAATGTTTGAGTAGCAAACACACACACACACACACGCACTTGCTAAAACCTCGCAGGGCACAACCCCAGGCTGAGGACGATCCTGATAAACAGCGTTCACTCGTCATATCAACACAGTCCTCTGATAAGAAACACAAACAAGAAAACGAGAATAAACTACCTTGCTACAGCCACTGATAGCTTGTCCTCGGAATCCTGCATTTCATAAAACTCCCTCTATGAATATTTTAAACGGGTAAATAATTAATAATTCACGCCAACGAGGGGCCGACGATCAAATGAAGCCGAGCTTCGACACGCATGCCAAATCAGAAGCTGTAAACAAAGACCCGAGGACCGACGTTTTCTCCCCGCCACCTTCCTCCCTTTTTAAACATGCGCATCCCAAATTGTGTCACACACACATACACATAGACACACACACTTTGTCTGATACATTTCATTTGAAAGATGATTTTTTTTTCACTTTTCTCAGGCCAGAGGGAATTCCACACGACTGAATCTCTGAAACACTCGATCTGATCGCCTGCTGATTTCTGATGATAAGATTTACTTAATACAAGTGTCACTCGTTCTGCTATGTTGTGCCCTGACCTAGACAAATCTCAGTAGTGTATACACACACACACACACACACATACACAGCCAGAGTAAAATATGCCTGCTTATTTATAAAATGGCTTAAAGAAATAGTTTTGTGGAGTTTACACAGTCTTCTCTTTAACTCCTACAATCAATCAGCCAAGACATGTTTGTTGTCTGACATTTCTTAAGTTTCGCACTAGAGCTGAGATTATAAAGTAGCTAATACATAATATGTCTATCTCACCCAAAAACTTTTCTTTAAATACCCAGCAAATGTTTTTCTGATGTAAACTATTTCTGTTTTAGTTAACAAAGACTGCCCTGTTCCTGAAAACATTTAAAACTCGACATTCTCTTAAAGTTATATGACAACTAACAAGGAATGTTTGGCCACAGTTGCTTAAGCAAATCATTATGTAGAGACGGCCATCTTGGAAAATGGAAACATTATTTTCTTACTGCACTAAGTTGTTACAATGAATCTAGGACTTTTTTTTTTTTTTTTTTTTAGTTTTCATGACGTAAGTAGTTACGTTGCTACGACAAAACACCAGGAAACATTGTGGCTATGCAATGACCACATAATTTGGTTAGCTAATATTATATAGGTGGCCATCTTGGATAAACCACTATTTTCACTTACTGCAATTCGATATTACATATATTACTATAATATAGTAACAGTATAGTTAATAATATAGTGAATAATAACTTGAAAAATATTAATACGTAGCTAAAAACGTAAAAAGAAACAAGTATAAATATTATATGAAGATTTGGGCGTGTACTTAGGTAACGTTTTTGGGTGAGATAAACTTCCATAAAAAAATCTTTTCTTTTTTTAAGAAGATGGTTTACTATTTCTGTAAACCGTAATTTTTTAAATGATTATAATATTGAATGGCATTTAAATACGGCACCTTTATAAATGACAGATGCTCCATTTTTATGAAATATTATAAAGCGCAACTGATTGACAGGGACGGAATTCACAAAAATACATCAGAAATCAAAAATAAAACCAGAGCGGAGGCTTTGGAGTGTGTTTTAAAGTGAGTGTTACTTTCCTTGGAGAATTTAATTAATGCTTTAATATGCAAATATGTTAGAGGAGATAAAATCATGACAAACAGATGGCAAGTGAGCTTAATTATTTTTTCCGTTAATCGAGCTGGGGCATGCATTAAAGCCGCCGCATCATGTTTTTTGTTTTGTTTTTTTAATGGGGGAGGTGGGTGGGGGCTTTCACAGTTTTGTTGTACTGGCATATCTAGCAGGTCTGTGAGTATTGAAGCTGAAAATTTGGGCTTTAAACTTTGAAAGAGAGTGTCTCGATCTGAAACAATTGATCAAATGGTTGAAGAAACAAGCTGCATTTACAAACAATACTGTTTAACCATTAAAACTCCATGCACTGACAAACCTTAGCATTACATTTATTGCAATATAATTATTTGCCCAGTTCTTTAACAACTAGAAAATCTGGTATCACTTTATTTTAATGGTTCTTCTACAGATGTCCTGGTGACAACATGGCAGCTAGACGAAACCACTTTTGTGAGTCTACAAGCTTACATACTCTCTGGAGTTTCCTATTGGCTGCCGTGTACGAGTACGCCAATGCTGCAATACAATAGACAATACAACGCCAATGTTATTACAATAATGCAACAAAATGCAGACAGCATGGAGTTCTTGGAAGTACATAAACAAACGATAGAATATCACTTTACATTTTTGGTCCCCTTGTAGATATCCTTACTATAGCACAGCAGCTACTTCCAGCTAGTCCTGTCACACTGACATTTAATGAAAAAATCTACAACATGGCAAAGGACGGTCTGAGCTGACTGACTTCAAATGGTGCTTGGCCTTGAATGAACATATTAAAGCCACGAATAAAGTTTCTTGAGATCTATTTCATGGCCACGACATACTTCACTATTGTTTTAAAATAAGATAACCATTATGGATACAAAAACTTAAAGGCTTGAACATATTTAACGCGAAGTGACGTTACATCACAGTTTCGTCTTCGCATAATCAACATCGTCTTCGCGTTAAGTACTTCAACTTCACAAGCTTACATTCTCTCTACGATTTCACATTGGCCAGTGCTCCAGTACTGCAGGTGGCGCTATTAAAATTTCATGACAATTTCTACGACTCCAGAAAGGAGGTAGGCTGCTGAAAAAGATGTTGGAAGTGAAGTACTTAAACAAACGATAGAATACAAGGAAAAACAAGAGCTGCTTATTTTGTTTTGTTAGACTGTTAAATAAATCAAGGATTGAAGATGGTGAGTTTAGCATGCTAGTGAAAACTATGCGATACTTGGAATGAACTGGCTTATGGGACACGGCTAATTTATATTGACCGATGACAGGCTTAGTCATGTAGTGTGTTCATCCGTGGAGTTTGCCAAGCTGCCATGAGCACGACAAGGCAAGCGAAGCCAGCCAAATGTTATCCTCGCATGAGGCCTTAGTCGTGGAGATGATTGACAAGATTACATGTCATGAAATGACTCATAAAGACATACTAGAGTCACTGGCATTGCAATATTTACCATTGGCTTGAGTCACCATTAGTGAATTCTCAAAGTGAACAGACTTTTTCCTACTTAATAATTAACAGGAGGCTATGTATTAAGTATGATGTTCCAACACATTAAGTCACGGCCTCAAGTTACACAATTCGTAGCAAGACTTTGATATCTTCTGATCACAACATAATATTTCACAACCATGAGATACTTCATGGATTTGTGGATTAACTTGAGTCTCCAGTTTATTATCTTGTGGCCACACTTTATACAATGTATGAGATGTAACATAATGTGAACTGTTCACATTCCCTAACCTTCTCCTCTTTGGGGTTTTGGTCCAGGTCTAAATGAACGAGAGTGCGGTTGAGCTTCAGGGCCAGAGTGAAAGCCATCAGGCCTCCAGTGAGGATGAAGTTCTGCCTCACATCCAGAGTTTGGAGGAACCGAGTCTCAACCAGGAACTCAGCCAACGCCACAGCACCTGAAATGAGCACCAAACAGAAATTACTGGAAGTAAAACCTGATGTATTGACACGTGGAAGTGGATGATCCATACCCTCACATGTTATTCCCACTGAGGCCAGGCTGAGCTGTGTAATAGAGCAATTACTGATGAGCGCCTCCTTCAGCGTGTGCATCCCTCTGTCCTTTACGTCGTTATCACTAAGGTCCAACGTTTCCAGCGTTCTCAACAAAGGCTAAGAGATGAATGAAAGCAATCGGGCAGGCAGAATTGAATTTACACCATTTTCATTAATTAACCCAAATATAGTCTATTAGACAAACTATCTAAAGCTGGCTTGTTTATTTTTGTGCCAGTGCTTTGAGGCTAATATACTTAATCCTAAAATTGTTTAATAATACCATTTGCACATAATCAGTTTCATAACATAGCAGATGTTGTGTGGAACCAAACTTCTTACTTCGCACGGGAATAACGAAAATGCAACACCAACCAACAAGTTAGCACTAGAATCACTAAACACATCACAAATATTTGAACATATTTGGTGGACAGCTAAAAACTATCCTTAGCATTGTCACTGTGCATGTTTTTATTTCTTTTTTAATGACAGTAACATTAAGAGAACGTCAGAGCAATGATACACATTTATGTGACATTGCAGAGTGTATAGTTTGTAACAGCTTGACATCTGCAGTTTGGTTGATGTTTAATTAAAACAGCAGTATAAAACATGGCCAATGTTTTAAGGACATTTACCCAATACATAAAGGGATTCTGCCAACGTCACAGGTGAACAACATGAGTTAATTAGCGTCTACTGACACAAGCCAGGCTCTAGTCTGACCGACTAACCCATTTATCCCTTCTGCCCTCGCCTCCTTTTAAAGGAGCCCCGGAATAAAGAAAAAAAAACAGAGAGGTTAATAACAGCCCTTCCTGTGTCATATTCGACACGAGCAGCCATTGCACTAATTATATTCATTATGGTCGCATGGATGTCGACTTATCCTTCTTAATGACACAGCGCATGGAAAAGCTCACTAAACACATATCTATTATTTAATCAAACTGTTCTTATTTAGTGCAGGCGAAATGGAATGAGCCAGCTTTATTTTTGGCCTGGATGGATTCACGGCGAACGTGCCAGCGGCCGAGAGGAGACAAAAGCGGCCCTTTAATTTGTACCCTTTTGATTTGGATCGCCATTCAAATGACAAAAAGGTACAGTTTATTCTGACAATCAGAGCTACTAAAGGGGAATAGATATTATTAAGGATTACACATAAGCCATCCAGTGAGGAAAAGATAGACGCTTTCTTTTTGTTCCTCGTTCTTTTCTGCCATTCTGTCAAACTCTTTCAGAGACAAAAGAATCCAAGAGCTGTCATGAAAACATTTAAGAACTTTCTCTATTTAAAAAAAAAAAAAAGATTTGTAAGGAACTTGAACCTATTAAGGTTGCTGACAATAATTGTGCAAATGACTAAACTAATTATGTGCAGACATGGCACAGCTTGAAGAACAATATTTATGGTCACAGTGGTGAAATAAATATCAACCAAAGCAAATTATTGCTGGATCATCCATGTTATGACATAATAAGCATGACGAGTAGGCTGGATTTATAGAAATAAACAAATGTTATTCATGGGAATTATTTCCCAATTTAGTCTTGCAGTTTTCCAATTCCCAAATTCTATAGTTTACCATTTCCTCCAGTTCCAATTTTCTATAATTTCCCAGTTTCTATAGTTTACCAATTTCCTTATTTCCAGTTTCTATAGTTTATTTTACCAATTCCTAGTTTTTATAGTTCACCATTTCCCCCAATTCCCAATTTCTATAATTTCCCAATCTCTGTAGTTTAAAAAAAATTCCTACTTCCCAATTTCTAGTTTTCCATTTCCCCAATTCCTAAT
This sequence comes from Gogo arcuatus, assembly GCA_028570945.1. NCBI lineage: Eukaryota > Metazoa > Chordata > Actinopteri > Siluriformes > Anchariidae > Gogo > Gogo arcuatus. The sequence goes on from JAOTRR010000002.1 coordinate 1,837,373, forward strand.
TTCTATAATTTCTGTAGTTTACCAATTTCCTATGTACCAGTTTCTATAGTTTACCATTTCCCCAATTCCTAATTTCTATAATTTCCCAATCTCTATACTTTAAAAAAAATCTTTCTTCCCTATTTCTAGTTTTCTATATCCCCAATTCCCAATTTCTATAATTTCCCAATCTCTATAGTTTAACAATTTCCTTATTTCCAATTTCTATTACTTTATCATTTTCCCAATCCCTAGTTTCTATAGTTTTACATTTCCCCAATTCCCAAAATTTCCCAATCTGTTTTAGTTTACCAATTTCCTACTTTCCAATTTCTATCATTTCCCAATTTCTGTAGTTTACCAATTTCCTAATTGTTCTAATTTCCTGATTTCTATCATTTCCCAATTCACAATCTCTATAATTTCCCAATGTCAATAATTTATTAAGTGGTACATGTGTGGTACATGCAAAACTAACTAAAAGCACAGTTGTAGTTCATATTTTGTAGTGTTTAAAAGGACTGGGTCTTACAGTGCTGCTTTAATTTCTTTTTTTGGTCTTTGCATTTGTCTGGAAAATTGGGGCATAATGTATTAACATATTACGCACTTCATCAGGCTAATTGGCAAACGGTGCTGCATAAAAGCATTCTTAATGAACACGCACTGCAACTCACCAGAACACTTCCTAGATGAATCATTCCGCGGTGAGTAATCTGGTTGTTATGCAGCACTAATGTTCTCAAACCAGACTTCTGAACTCTCAGACCATCACAGAGCTCCTCAAGACCTGCAGCATGAGAAATGAAAGTGTTTGGGAACTCAATGTAGCATAGCTGTGTTATGAAAACAGAGAAATCTGAAGTAAGTATTCATGTAGGTCCAGGTTGGGACAAAGAAATGGCCATACCTGAGTCAGATACGGAGTTATTGCTAAGGTTGAGGATTTGGAGAGTGCGGTTGTATTTGAGAAGCTCTCCTAACTGCATGGAGTCGTGGAAGCTGTTGAGCTCGTTGTCACACAGGTAGAGTTCCTGCAGAGCGATGTTCTTCTTTAGAGAGCAAACTCCAAAGAACAAAGGGAAATAATCTTAACATGTGTAGCTGCTAGGACATATTACTGTCAAATAATGATGTGCAAAGGGAGGACCTTTAACTATTAGGATGCAAGTAAGGGGGAAAAACACAGCCCCTGAAAAAAAACCAGACGGACCTTCAGAATAAAACTCACAAATTTTCTAGTCTTTACTATTTACATCACTGCAGTCATCATCTTAATCAACATCATTTTATGTCCTTTCAGAGCAGGGACCCCTTTCATGGGCTTTTTGTCCGTGGCCTCACACAGTCCTGCTGTCCAGATCAATGCGGCAGATCCGATCAGACCCTTTTGGTCGCATGCCGAATGCCAACATGGCCATCACACACAGCAGGAAGTGAATAGTGGGATCGTTGGATTGATCGGACAGACTCCACTGTGCGAGCTAGCAAGTCCCTTAATCAGGGACGCGCCCGATCGATGGTGATGATCAGCAGCTGGGCATTCTAGTGAGAAGCACGAGGGGCGCCGGCACGGCACCAAAATATCAAACAGATCCAGGCTTTGCTTAGAGAAACAGAGCAGGATGTGCCGCTCGAGTCCTCCCACTCATTTAAGGTCCTCTCACACTGCTCTCACTAATGGACCATGTCCAGAGCAGCTCTCGCTCTTCTCCGCTGAGACATTACTGCGATCAAACAGATGTAACTCAGCTCGATGTGGACATTAAGCCAAAGGGACAAGGGCTTGACAAGTGTACATGCAATAAAAGCTTAAGAAAGAGAGATAACTATGGAAGTGAGAAGTGAATAGTAGCAAATGGACTTCTTCAAATTCTAATCATCTTCTTACACCTTTACACCCAGCTGAACTTCTCGTCCAATACACTCTCTTCAAAACGTTCTTTCCTCACACTGACACATCTGTATTCTCAGATCTCCTAACATTCAACTGCTCACCATCAATCCTAACACCTAAACCCTGGCCAATACTAGTCCATACTACTACATACTACTACATACATACTAGTCCACTTTTTACCCGAGACCTGGGGTGTTCTTAAAAAAAAAAAAAAGGTCCGGCTACATAAAATTCCTTGCTTACAAAGGTGCACAACTGATGTGACTGAACATCAGCAATGGCTACCTTTTAATAAACCTTTTAATACTCGCTCATAGCTATAAATAAGACAGTTTAAAGTGGTTATCTTTAGTTCTCTTTCCCTGGATGGATACTCCACCAATTTCAAATATAAGTGTAAATAAGTAACCATGAGTAAGGAATAAATCATTTCAGGATATGCTGTTATGGGAAAATAATCAACAGTGAATCAAAGGCTGGTGTAATGTAGCCTGATGTAAAGCGGCATTACTGTTACCACACCGAAATTGATTATTTTTCCAATTTCAGCACATTCCAACAAGGCGTTTTATTCCTTTTATACTGCAACAATTTGCCAATAATGGTAGTTTATTATAAGAATGACACATCATACTTTTTTATCCATTTATACATACATGTCTGCAAAACTAGTCAGTTTCTGTTACTGCTTACACTGTAGCAGCTATAAGCAGTCATTCCCGCACCAGCCTCCCCTTTTTCTATCGGTTGATGTCGTAAAGACCAAAAAAGCAGAAAGTGCAAAAAAAAAAAATCTATAAAATATATACAGTGGGTCTTGGTGATGTGTGATGTGTGAGAACTGAATAGTGTATAGATTAAATAGGGAATGAGTAAATAAAGGAGCAATTTCTTACACAGTGAGAGTTTCGGTTAACTAGTTATGTCTTCTTGCACCTAACAGCCGCAACTAAGTATTACATTCTTTAAGGAGCTGATATTACTGTTACAGTGAGCGCTCACAGTGAGCTGGCCACAGAGGCTCATACACGGATCGGTGCAACAGCGTGTAAACTGACAGGCAGAAGATTAGGACATCTAATCCTGGCCGAGTCTGACTGTTAGGGTCACAGGGCCAAAATCTGCCACTCCTCTCGCTGTTCTTCTTCATCTGTTCATGCTGGCCAGGGCCGCATACATACAATGCTTACACACACACGCACCACCTTATTCCAGGCCTATTACCTAGCCAGCAGGGGCAGGAATACACACAATAGAGAGTCAGAGGCCATTATTTGAACAGTAACACTTTAACAGATATGATTCAATTTAGTGCAGTATGACATTATAAATAATGCATAATACTGTATGGAATACATGCAGCATATAAAGGCTAAAATATTTATGCATAACTTCTCATGAATAATTATATTTGCACTTCACAAAGCATGTGGCTATGATACATGTATATGACATCATTAACGTCAGGCTGTACTCATACAGTATGTAAGGACAGTATGAAACACTAGAGGGTGTGCTGTTATAGGAAAATAATCAACGACAATGCGGTGTCATACATCCAGACGTAAAGCGGTTTGAACATACTGTTTACTGTCAGCGTTTGCTGTCGCTTAATCATCGATATGGTGAAGCTTTCTGTTAGGAGGCATTAACATCCTAACAGTTATGGAAGGAGTCTCCAGCGTCAGCGCTGTTTTTTTTTTCTTCAGGTTTCTTGTTTTTTTTTTTTTTAAATGAACTTCGAGAGAGAACAAACAGAGGCTGATGAGGGAACTTGACTATCTATAGTTGCTAGAACATAAGTGATAACAGGAAGTAGATGGATGTTCCACAACAAAACATACTTTTTAATGCAATTCCTAAGCACAATTTGTTAGTTCTGTCACTGTGAGTCTTCTCACAAGGTGTGTGTTTGTGTGTATATGTATAGGACAAGCATACCGAGTGTGAAGAGCGGCTTTCCACTCAGTCCAGTGTTTTCAAGGTGCAGTACTGTCAGTCTGCTGCTAAGAAGGGCTCTCGACAGGGCCTGTGCAGGATAATCCTCTATGGGGATGTTACAGGCATCCAACCTCCACAAGCATCCGCTCTAAAGAGGTAGAAAAAGTGAAAGAGAAAAAAAAAACAGAGTGAGGTTTCATTCTGCCCTTACTGTGGCCTGGCCTATCCATCTTCCCCCTTTTCATCCCAGCACAATCTGTCTGAAAGAGCCGAAACATCAAAAACTAGAAAAACAACCCATGACAGGAGGACGCCGTAGATCTAGCGGCCATCGTTAGGATCCATCCCCTAGTCCACAGCTTCAAAAGTGTCCAGATCTTTTTTTTCCATCCCTTTCTTTTGTTGTTGATGGAAACATGATTGATCTACTATAATACTGCCTAAGAGCATGCCTTTGGTTTGACCGTCGAAGTCCGCAGAACCACAAGGGCGTAGTTCGTCTGTCTTTCATCTAGAGATGCTGCTAATTGAACATAATATCGCAGTGAACTAAAGTGAAGTGTAATGATAGCCATTAAAATCAAAGTGTGAATACAGCAATATCCTGTGGTGCGAATATTTTCGTCCCTGATGCATGATAATTCATTACTTCCACTGCACTTTGAATACAAATCAGATCAGAGGATCGGGTGTGAGTGCGCAGAAAAGGCATTGAAAAGTGGCTCTGTGCCTTCTGACTTATAAATCGACACAAAGACAAAATTACATGTCTTATTTTTCATTAAAACTGTGTTAAATATTTATTAAAAAAATACTAGATTAAGCAGAGCAGGTCTGCAATGTTACATGAGAGAAAAAAGGCCAGGGCATTGTGGGAAATCAGTCATTCACAGTACTACTGTTCCCAAACTGTAGCTAGTGCTCTTAAATTAGCCACGAACATCATTTTCTTCAATTAAATATATATATATATATATATATAAAATTATAAACTAGTAAAATCAGAACATCTCTACACCTTTACCCTCACCAGAAATACCAGGATTAATTAATACATATGAATATGCAATTTGGAAATGTCCTCCTGCCATCCTATTTCACTCAATATTGCTAACTAATTAGCTAAAACACCAAGCGAGTAAATTAGATTGCATTTGTGACAGGTTGACATCAGCCTTTTATATCACATTAGCTAAACCAAAATAAAAAAATAAAAACAATTAGCATGACACCTCAGATTTTGTTCAGCGCAAACTGTTAGCTAGGCTAGATTAGCACACAGGTTGACTTGACTAGCTTGATGTGGCTAAACTTTCCGGGTTTCTTTTGTTTAAAAGCATGTTTGAATTTAGAAATTTGTGAATTTAGTGCTGTCTTTGCCCTAAAATAAATCTAAATAATCTATAGAACCAGCTGTCCAAGTGGAATGAACCATCTACAGATCATAATTTTGAGCTCAGCGCTACTAAAAGAAGCATGTCAAAAACACGACTGCAAAAAACATGTTCCTGATCATTATTTCTTGGAAAGGATCCATATCATTACATATATTTCATTGATGCTAGGCAAATAAACCTAACTAATACATATTTGCTTAGCTACATAGCTAGCTAGCTTAGCTTTCTGTATGATCTCCCATCATCATCCTAACATTATATAAACATGGCTTATATCGATGCTTGAAAGTGTTAAAAATGCCTGATTTCTAATTTTGTGCGCTTAAAAATTGTGGCTGGAAAGTGTTTGACTTAAAGTGAGTTCCAAAATTATTGGCACCCTTGGTAAATGTGGGTTTAAAAAGACATTTTGGGGGGGCTTTCTGGTTAATATGCTTAAACTCTTAAACTTTTAAGCATCCTTGCATGTCTACATTGCACTTATTATTGTTGTTCCTTGCATTTAATACTTTGTGCACTTTGCCAACATAACAGCACCGACATTTCTCCTTTAATGCGTGAAGAGATTGGAGAAATCTGAATTACAGAATCTCTCTTATCATATGTTAATAATAATAATATTTATATACCACTAATAGGACATGGGAATTTGCATCATTAACCAATAGCAACCAACAGGGGATTCAAAATGGTGGATGTACTCTTTTTAATAGTTTTAGCCATTTTAGCAGAACCAACTATATATTATTCTATTCAAAGCATTGCAGTATTGGTGAGTTAGTAAGCTTGATAGTAATATATAACATTTAGTCTATAAAAAAGGACTTCATTTTTGGTCCACATTAAAACAGTTGGATTTCATTTATAAAGCTGGCAAACAAGAAGTAATCCTCTGGTTTCGCAAACTGGACTAGCTGTAGCTTAGCTACAGAGTCTAGTATATTTCGTCAATAAATGTGGCCAAGGAAGAGGCTATTTGACTGACATGGCATGTGACCAACACTAGAGAGCATCTCATTTACTTCCCACTAAGTGCTTTTAAAAATAACATTACAAAAAACAACCCTTTTAAAAATGAGATTATATGAAGGTTTTTTTTAGTCTAGTGACTATATCTTTTCACCAGAAAGCTCATTGTGTCACAGTGTTTTCTCACAAGTAACTATCACACAGAAGATATATGGAAGAATGAAAAGCCAATCAGATCGCTACCTTCTGACAACCTATATTGTGAATGTTGTGGCCAGAAAAGTGCACAAAAGATATCAGACGCGATGCTGAAGGGATACTGAGCATTCGTAGCACCTGAGCATCTTTTGTTTACTTTTCTGGCCACAATATTCAGAATGGCTGATTCTGGTACGTTCAGACCAAACACGGCGTCAGAATTCACTCTGGCTGCCTTGCAAACGACACTATCAAACTTTATTTAAAGGGGCTGCAAAGCAAACGTACATGTCAACCGGTATCTTTGTTCAGACTGACTAGTTAACCTCATGAAATCTTTTAAACATGAAGGTAAGAAATCGATCGATGAAGGAAAATAATGAAAAATTATGATTACATGTTTGGTAAGAAAATAAACTATCAACATAAAATAATTAAAAGCCATTTGTGTGGTGTGAGTTTTGTGGATGCTGAGTGCTAAGTCAAATTTCAACATGCAGTTTATAGGACACGTTTACTAGCCTTGGTCTTTAATTAGCATTAACGTTACTTTGTGTGTAGCCTACACTAAAGTAACTGTGGTCCTGGTTGAAGTTTAGTGGCTAATTACTGTAACTGGTCAAATTGGTGTTGTTTTGAGCCAATCAATTGCGTTCCTGCTTAAAATCAAATGTTCTAGAGTGAAAATGTTGCTTATAAATAGTGTTGCAAACAGGGACACTTCATAAATAATTGGGAAACTTGTCACCGCAATTATTAATTTCTCCTCCATTGTACTTGGGGATGGTTTGAACATAACCAAAATTTACACGACTGTGTTCTCTAGTGTTCTCTAAGTTGCCGCTGAACCATGTCATAGCTAATTACCATAAAGTTGCACAGATTTCAACTTTATTCTGATGCCCAGACCACCCAAAATGCGCGGCCACCAGTCATGCTGCTGCTCACCGGCAAGAGACGCTGGCTCTCATAGAAAATGAAAGACTTCTGGTTGTTTTGACGCTCTCTGCATTTTGGTCTGAACGTACCATTAATTCTTCACCAATCCTTAAAGCTACATTGCAGAAGAAGGCACAAACTGCACATTTTTAGTGTGACTGCTGCTTAAAGTAAAAATTCACTTCTTTTTTAATGACCAAAATCATATTCAATATTTCCTGAAATCCATCCATCCATAATTTCTGCACCTGTATGAGTAAACGTGACAGGGCATGCCATCCTGATACTCCCATACTCGTATTAGAGGACACATCCAGATGTGTGGCTGATTCGTAGTATGAAATCATATCCATCAGTGATGAAGCTCCCTGCAGAAAGAAGGATAATGCCTGTTTTATTCTTCATATACCACAGCAGTTTACTAAACCTTAACAATTTGCTATTTATTAAAGAATGACTTTTTTTTATCCATTTCTAAGTACATTTAAGGTTGTGGAATGTCCCTGAAACAAGTTAGTTTTCCTTATCACTTATGTTATAGCAACGATAAACAGTTATTCCCTCACCAGCCTTTCTTTTTTCCATCTCTTGAAATTATTAAGACAGAAAAAAAAGCAGCTTGTCATGTTCCGTAGAAACCGCAAACCGTAAACTCGTCTTCCTGAAGATTTCAGAAAAACTTAAAGATACAGCTTTACTGTAACACAGCGCTGACACTGGAGACTCCTTTTAAAAATGTAGTCTAAGTTGTTACTATAGAAACGATAACGTAGTAGTACACGTACTCAAGAATTCAACACGACTGTGATATATGATAATATACGTAATACGTCTTGGGGTGAACTTACATTTTCCTCGAGCTCCGACCCCTGTAGGTTGATCAGATTAAACCGGACAGATTTCAGAATCTCCTCCAGAGACTCGCAAGAGCGATAATCCAAACGAACACCTGGGGGAGAAATTCGAAATAGGAATAATCGGAATAAACCGAACAGCAGGTATTAAAGTCTGTAAATCAGTGTATGACAGCGACACGCTCATCCCAAAGCCAGCAACACACACTTTGAATTCTGCGTCTCCACAGATGTGACTTGGTGGTTGGTGTTCATTAAGGAGCAAAAGAAACATTCGAAACGGACACAATCACGTCCTGCCACGCAGAGGAGAATCAAAGTCATTTTTCAGGAACTTTTTAAAACAAAGCCTAGAGAAACACTTTGATGGTCACAGCAGTGAATCTTTATTGGACCCCCATCCCCTCATAAACTCTTATCTTCGTGGTCGGGGAGAAGTCAGATCTCTTACAGCCATGTGGTGGAAAGATGATAATTTATTCATCATTAGCATAATCATTTGTAAAAAATTTTTTTTTACAATAATCACTTAAGTGCACCCTACATAGGGGGATCTGAAATCCCATTTTTCTAATCCCCTCTGCCGTTCTCTGATAATGATACCACGTCTCGGAGTCAAGATGTCATCAGTGTATGACGGAGCAGGAAGCTGCAAGGCGCTGACCGGCGTTTAAATCTGCCATCTGCTCATATCGGTATCAATAACCACTGTTCCCCTCATCAAAGGGACTGCGGTTTAATCCGAGCCCTGCAGGATCCGGGTGCAGATTTCAATTAAGAGGCTTGACGAAGTTTCTGATGGTATCTCAGTATGCAAGATTTGGGTCCAGTCCCGCATGACGGGATCAACGAAAAGCGGCTGTGTTTTCAATGATGAAGCCTCCAGAATGAACAAACAAACATGGAATAAAAATCTGAATGACAACAGCAAAAAATAAATGACAATAATGTCCTACGGCAGATGCTGTAATCCCGGTTAGGAGGCTCGAAGCAAGCCTGATCTCCTCATTACTTTTTTGCTATATCCATATTTGTCTATGGAAATTACATTGCAGATATAAATCCTAGCACTAAACTCTACAGGTTGGGTCTAAACGCGACACGTCAAGTGCACTTTCAGTGGATGTTGTAATGCTGAAGTAGACAGATAGTTGGGGATAGTTGGAAATTTCTAATAAAGGTCAGATTGTAATTGCATACGAATACAAAGAAAGAGCACATTCATGAACATGAATCCTTAGTAACTGCCTGGTCAGAGTCGTGGTGGTTTAAATTAGGCTACTAATTTCTTTATGTTTTGAGACATAGAACCAACTAAAATCCAAAACCAACATTTTAAGACATTGAATACGGATATTTAGAGCACTAAAAAGGATACAGATACAGATGGTGTCATTAATATCGTATGATATTCATTCATATTGATGAATTTTTGTAAAACTTTCCAGCACAGAAAAATTGTCTCAAGGAGCCTCTCGAGTCAGCACTAAAGCTGTAACCTTTCTGACAAGACAAAGTCTTCAGAATAGTGTTGTGGTTTCTTAGTAACATAACAAGCAGCATTTTTAAAAAAAATTTTTTTATCATTATTTCAAGAAGAGAAAAGAAACTAAGTCTGGTGATGGAACAAGTGTTTATAGCTGCTTTAATGTCAGTCAGAGCAGGAATGAACCTGTTTCACAGATGTTCCACCGCTTTAAATGTAACTAGGAATGGATAAAATGTCCAGCATGCCATTCTTAAAAAAAAATGTCAGTGTTGACAAAAATGGCTGTTGTACAAGAGGAATAACACACATCAGGATGTGAAAATACTGTAATTAGCTTCAGGTGGGAACAAGAACTCCACACCATGTTATTGATTATTTTCCTATCATGTTTTATTACATGGCTGTGTTGATTACGGCATTCTGCGGTCTCTTATTTCTGTATAACAGATCGTAGCTGTGGACCAGGTCATTAGCAGAAGCGATAAAATCATTTTTAAACCAATAAAAGGGTTTTTTTTTATGTCAATTCGTCGATTTCTTTAGGAAGTAGCCGTGTAATACGCAGGATAACCTCTTGAGGGTGTTTCAAGACCTGTATCACCCTGCTAGGGTTTATTTCGCAATAATGACTGGGCCATATGTTACACTGGATTTTGAACTGGGTACTGATTATTATGTAGCAACGTCTAATAATTAATGAATGGGAACTAATTTAAAGTGATATTACAATATGTATATATTGGAATAAATATCAACAAAGGGATTTGATCATGTTGAATAAACTGGTGTGGTAGCAGAGCACGTGAGAGCACTAGGACCAGGAAATGAAGGAATAAATTAAAAGAAATAATGAAAATGAACTGGTACTTTATTCCTCAGATGGAATTAGAGTAAATATGCTATTTTAGGCATAATAAGTTGTTTACATTAAAAAAAAAATTAATTTACTCACCCTGGAGATCAAGGCATCTGGCTCTGTTACTCAAGCAGGTGATTTCCTGCAGGACAGACAGACAGACAGACAGACAGACAGACCGAGTTTGAAGGTTCATGCATTTTCACACTAAAAAGCAATGTATGACTCACTTTACCATCAATGCAAATGTTCCATATTAATTAAAGCAGGCTTTATTAATTAGAAACAGCTGGTCATCTGTTGACGCATTAATTAGCCCTGTTGTTCATGCAGTGCATGAATCTAATCTGACTGCATCCGAATGAACATGACAGAAATAGTCTTCCTCTGATAAGCACTCCAGCAAACCTGACTTAAAATGAAAAATCAAGTAAAAGGTGTGAGGAAGCTCGGGATATACAGTGGGTATAAGTGAGTGGAGGTGGTTTTGAGTTTTCTGTTTTTTTTTAACATTCGCATTCGGAGCAGCTACAGGATTCACAAGTGATAATGATCTCTGTTATTAAATATGTCTCTATTAACAAAGACAGAAACAGGCATCGTGACTACAAATGGGCTAAAAATGCAAAAATAATACAAGAAAGGAAATCCTACAGTATGTCAAATACATTCCTGCGTTTGGGAATCACATCCTTTTCATATGTGATTGTAAGTTTTCCATATTTGATAATGTGAATACTACTACTGGTACTGCTACTGCTACTACTACTACTACTGCTACTGCTACTACTGCTACTACTGCTACTGCTACTACTGCTACTGCTACTACTGCTACTACTGCTACTGCTACTACTACTACTGCTACTACTACTGCTACTGCTACTACT
>JAOTRR010000002.1:2137386-2155125 GCA_028570945.1 Gogo arcuatus
AGAGTATCGTGACATACTTAAGCACAATATCAATATTATATCATTATATCGCTCATCCTTTTTTATTTGAGAATAAAACTGGACTAGCAGACAGTCTGTCATTTCTAACATGTCCATAACTATGTCTTTCCTTATGATTCTTTCCCCGAAGCCACTGTTTAATAAAAAGTCTTACCTGCAGCGTAGCGGAGCAGCTAATCCACTAACCGATCCACTCACCTCTCTAATCCTCCTGTTTTTTTTCTCCCCTTTGTCACAGAAGTCTGACAGCACCGGTCCCAGAAGAGCAGACTTGCCCTCTAACGTACACCCCGTGCCCTCCAAATGCATCCCACAATCCTGTGCACAAAGACAGGAGGGTAAAGGGTTGCTGTGTGAACAGAGGAAAAGCCCGAGGAGGAGGATTTGCTCATGATCACTTGCTCTTCTCTGATGAACGTCAGTGATCTGAAATTTTTTCAGCACATTTAGAAATATTTTGCTTTTTATATCACTTTATCTGAGATCTAAAGGGGTGAGGTTTTGACTTAAAAGCAAATTTTTCCGCAACAATTGGTAAGCTAATTTGATGAGCTCATCTCATCTCACCTAAAATCTTCTCCATAATCATATACTTTCTTCAAAAAGTACTCTTTATTTATTAATTTATTATCAAATATTTTGATTAAATATTAGGCAGGTGGTGCAGAAGCAGGTAGCATTCCCACCTTTGGAATTCCGTATGTTTTCCCCATGTGGGTTTCCTCCTGGTTCTCCAGTTTCCTCCAGTCGATGGACTGGCTGCTCTAGGTGTAAATGTGTTTGTATGTGTGGTGCCCTGCAATGAACTGGTATCCCATCCAGAGTGTGTTCCCAACTCCCACCTGGCATTCCCGGGATCCACTGCAACCCTGACCAGGATAAAGTTCCTGAATTCCTGAAGATGAACAGATGAGCGAATGAATTGAAAGTGGAACAGTTTTTTTTTTTAAACAAAAAATTTACACAATGAATAGGGGTGGGGTTTATGAATAGAGGAAAAAGTAATACCAATCATACAAAATGGCCACCTCCATAACGTTCCAGTGTTGATGTTTATAGATTACAGTACGTCCGACTGTGTCCTAAACCCTTCCAGGACACCAGGAAGTGGTTAGAGGTCGATATGTAGAGAAAATATTTAGCGTGAGATAGACTATCACTTCTTAGCTTGGAGCTCAAGCACAAAACTAAAACACCAAACATTTCATGACTTTGCTTGTAAGAAGAAATTGTTTTATATTTAAATTTTTCATTCTTGTAGCCTTATATGACCATCAATGACAAAGTCAACACTGCACAGAGACAAATTAAAGGTGTTCATATTTTTGAAACCAGATTAGCATTCCAAGAAGATCAGTGATATAAAAGTTACTCAGTTACTCACTTTCTCTTTAATTACACCATGGAGAGCTTCGGGGTTTGGTGTCGTCCCCCCCAGAAGTGAAACTATGCCCAATCTAGGTGTAGTGTGTGTATACGTTGAACCCAGGCTCTTTTCTTTTTTTGTGGTTTTCATGTAGCAATTAAACTTGTTTCTTAACGCTGGGTGGCAGGAGGTGCTAAGACAGGTTAAAAAATCTGGGGGAAAAAAGCTTCTGGCTGAAGGCTATAGCACCTATAATTAGTTACTCTAGACAGGTAAGAATTGAAAACATGATTCACGGCTTAGAGCTATTCAATGGTGAGTAAAGTCAGCTCACTCTCGCTGCCATTTGTCCAATTTATTTCAAATGTAGATGCTAGAGAGGTTTACATGCACACTTTATTCTTAATTACTTCACGTAACATCATTTTCCTACAATATGTTAAGCTGGTTGTGAATACGTCCGTTCAACAAGAACAATCCATTTTCTATGTAAATCGGCTATAACATACAAAATAACAAAAATAACAAACATCTCAGATCTATCATTTACAATAACTAGATAAAATAGACGATGTGTTAATAAGAGTAAGATCTCTAATCTTGTTCCTCAGTATGAAATTCGTTCACTGTGAGAATTTTGAAAAATGTGTCAAAGTCAAGAAAACTCTAAGAAATAGTCATGTGTCTTCAATTTAAATAGTATATTCTATATGCTCATTTAATAGGAAGTGTAATATAAAGGCAAGTACCATAAATGACCAAAATATTTAATTCAACTGAAAAATGGAAGGCAAAATTGGAAAATCCAATGGAAAAAGGGTAGTGGTTGGGCATTTTGATATGCTTTTGATTATTGAACTATGAGACATTTTTTCAATGTTATGACACTTTAATCTGAATGTTTTGATCCTGATTACAGCGCTGATTCTTGGTTTGTGTAATTAAATTGAATTTCTTTTACTTAATAGGTTGACTACCTTCACAATTAGATTGAAGGCCGAGGGTACTAAAGGGATGGCTAAAAAAAAAAACATAAGCAAAGGGTTTTTTCTTCCTGAGATTTCCCAGACACTTCCTAAGTCAATCATGTTGATTTGTAGACAAGATGAAGGGATGAAAGGAAAGGGGGAAAAAGCCCCCCCCCTCCACACACACACACACACACACACACACACACACACACAACTTCCATGCCATGCTCAGAGAAAGTAGAAAGTGTCTAGACGTTTACTTGTGTGTTGTGTCTCTGAAGTGCTCTTTGAAACCTCGGGGTGGCCCCTCTGTCAGGTGGGCCTGTTTGCCTGTGGCTTGGAGGTTCCAGGTGAGCTGGAGGTGTGGCTCTGATGGTGGAGCTTTGTTGTAGCACCCGTCTTGGCCTGTTCTCTCCTTCAAGCCTTTTGGCTGCCGCTCTGTCTATAGCACCAGACCAGACTAGACCAGACCAGTCCAGACCAGGTAAACCTGAGGCCTCTTCTCACCTACACACAGATACATAGACTCATTCACTCACTTGTTTCCTTGCACTTTCTCATCCTCCTCCCTTTCTCTCCTCGCAGTGTGACACAAGAGGTGCCGAGCCACTGCCGAAGCTACAATGGGAGTCTTGTTGCTCTGCCTCCCACACTGCCATTTCTCTGGTTACTGACAAGACAGCTCTGCAGTAATTTCATAGTTATTATGCTCTGGGCAATAACCTGAGTGGGGAAAAAAAGAAAGAAAGAAAGCAAAGGCTTAGGTATGACTCGGGTTGAAGGTTGTGTAAAAGATATCATGATGAATGAAGTGCAATTATACACTGTTATTCTTCCTCCATGTCACCTTGCGCACAGATCCCAGCGTCTCTCATGTGCTAATAGGAAGTCAGCAGCATCCAAGCTTTCGACCACAGGTTAATTTCTTGACATTTCCATTCCATTAACATACAGATGGCCAGAGCAGAACTTAATTCTTGCTATGTTTACTTGGTTAGAGCTTCTGGTTCCCTGCTGGAATCAGCTGATCCGTTGTGAAATCTATGCACTCAGGAGAGGCGGTGGTGGTGGTGGTGGTGGGGTGTTTACATGTGCCAATGTTTAACATCCTGCTGGAGAGAGCGTAGATTTCTGTGTATGTGTGTTTAGCATATGTTGTGCCATATGTACACACCCATACACTCAGCAGCCACTTTAATAGGAACACCTGTACCCCTGCCTTTTCATGAAAGCATCTAATCAGCCAATCATGTGGCAGCAGCACAATGCTTACATCAAGCACACACAGATTTTTCAGTGCATCAAACGTCAGAATGGGGAAAGAAACTGCTGATCTATTGGGATTTTTTCCGCACAACAATCTTAGTCCAAAAAACAAAAAACATCCAGTGAGAGCGAGCTTTGGGGGCGGAAATACCTCACTGATGAGAGTTCAGAGGAAAATGACCACACTGTTTTGGTAGCAATGGTTTGAAAGGCTACAGTAACTCGACTAACCACTCTTTACAGCCATGGTGAGCAGAAAAGTACCTCAGATGGTGCAAATCGTCAAAGAAGACCACATCGGGTTCTACTCCTGTCAGCCAAGATCCGACTATGTCGGGGAATAGGTTGACCCAAACTAGACAGTTTAAGATTGCATGAACATGCAGGTGTACAGGTGTTCCTAATAAACTGGACGTCTGGTGTACAGGCATACCTTCACATTGGCATTGCATTTTTTTTTTTGCATAATAAAGATGGCAGCATGCTGAGACAGCAGATGTGCATCTTCCAGATATCTTGTGAGTCTTATAAAGCACAAATGCTAACGTTTTCAACTTTTTTACCTTCTCACCTTTTCTTAAAGATGCCTGGAAGATGAAAGCACTGTGGTCTTGCCTTATCACTGTCTTTAGAGCTTCGCAAAACCTTTGGCAGTTCCCCTCTTCCAGGAGAAGCAGCGTTTAGGATTATAGTTCTAAGGACAACCCTGACTATTCACACTTGGCATTAGCGAGACAGCCTCACTACAAGAAGGATATTTTTTATTCCTTCAATTTAACTTTAATTACCCAAATCTCTGTGAGGGCACACAAGAAAAGCCCAGGCATTTGTGTCAAGGAGATTACCAGACTGCCCTGCCAAGTCCGCGCGTCGCTGCATCGTTAGATAGAATTCAAATTCAAATCCAGGCTAAAGACAGTGCAGCTGTCAACCCCCCGGCCTGCAAAGCCCCGTTTGGATCAAAAATTAGCTGTCCTCCCTCTGCCTGCTCCTTCCTCTCATCTCCTTCCTCTTCCCCCAAGGACCTTAATCCCCCCTCCCTCTAAGCAGTCTGACAGTTAAAATAAAGCCATAAAAATGCCAAAATAATTAGTAATTAAAAATAAATTTCATTTTTTTATTCTCTCTTCTCTTCGAAGTCAGCTGGTTCAAACTACATAGGTGATCTTCGACATCCCCCCGCCGTTTGATTCACCTCAAGAGTGATTTGTCTGTAGTGGCATCATCTTTAGCTCACTGCCGATCACTGTGCATTTGGAGAAATGTCTCCCAAAAACCTGGGAAAAACCTGTCGTGGCGACATGGCAGGTAAAACATGAAGTCTCCTCAGGATATGTCATCTTTGTTGTCATTGATACCATGAACGGATCATATACAATCGTACTAGTGGATTTCTGAACCATCAACTCTTGAGCATGCAAGAACAGGATCCCTGTTCTCTTATTTACTTATTTACTTGTTCACTTATTTACATGGATCCAGCACTTTAAAAAAAAAATTGCCACAGTGGTGCAGTGGGTAGAATTGCTGCCTCATAGCTCCTGAGTCATCGCTTCACTCAGTCCTGCATCACTTTCTGCATGATCATTCACATGTTCTCCCCATGTCCATATGGGTTTCCTCTGGGTTTTCTGGTCTCCTTCCACCTCCAAAGAACATGCCATGTTCTTTGGCATGTGTGATGTGTGTGTGTGGTGCTCTCAACCAGTGTTCCTGAGATTCTGAGAGGTTCTGGATCCACCTTGACCCTGCCTAAAATAAAGCGCTTACCTCAAGGCTTACAAATTGAATCTGGAGTAAAATGTTTTATTTGTGGTGTTTGAACCCCTCAAAATGCTGTACAAATGGCCCTAAAATGAAAACGGTCCATCTTTTAATGCCCCAAGGCAAAGGTATTCCAAGACACCTTTGTGTCCCAGGTGTAATCATCAACTATGTCATCCCCCACTTTCAGCACAAGGTTATCATTTCCCACCATGCACCAATGAAGGGTTAGGGATCAAAATCCCAGGAACAACTGGGATGTCAGGCCTGGAAAATTGTATGCTATTTTGTTGTTTGCTTTTTAAGAAGATGTCTGCTTACAATAATTCAAGGTTGCAGTGACGTTCCAGCAACCTTGCAGTGTTAGGAATGAACCTAGCATGGCATGAGGCTGACAAATTAACTACGTCTGTCACGGCCAAGCAAACAACCTCTGAGTGCAATTTCAAAGGCGTACACAAACCTGATCCTGATTAAAAACCCACCAGTCTCTGTGTATGTTTTGGCTGAAGCCCCATAGGTGGTGGCGCTAAATAAGGCAACCAGATTTGCACCATGGGATGAAGGCATGGCATGGCAAGCTGCTTATGAAGTTCAACCAGCCAATCATGGAGTAGACGCACAGACCAGTAGGCATCAAACTTGGAGAAATGACTTGGTGTATATATGGCATGTAAAATGAAGAAGAAGAAGAAGAAGAAGAAGAAGAAGAAGAAGAAGAAGAAGAAAGGAACAATTATATCCTGGAGGAGCTTCCTTACTGCCTTGCACTGACTTCTAACAAGCCGCAAAAGCCAACTTAATAACCCTCCCCCTACCACACACACACACACACACACACACACACACACCCTCTCCGTCTCTCCTGGCCTCGGGGAGGGCGGGCCGATTAATATCTGCCTACCTTGTTACCTAATTCATTATGGAATAGTAGTTAATTTGATTTGATATTATTTTAATAAAATTCTGTAATATATTAGATTGTTTCAGGCTATCAAAATAATTTTCCAATTATTACAGTTACTCAACCAAGGCTCTTTTTTTTCCCCCTTTGTGAGCGGCAGTGGGTCTGACTCAGAATACATTAGCTCCTACAACTCCATCTCGACTGAAGGAAGAAGAAATATATATGCATGATTACACCAGAAATGTTATTACTGGTAATGTGCTGCCTGCAGTACTCAGCAAACGGCCCCACAGATTGATGCGTGATTGGCACAACATGGAGCCGTGAACGCTTCGATTATGTCCTCGTAAAAATACAGATTCCCTTTTATGCTAATAAACGAAGCCTTGTGTTTTTGCGTCTGTTAATTAGGAACACGCTCGAGCAACTATGCCCTTCTGGTCGCATCAAGGCATCGTGAGTTTCCACTCGGACTGAATCTGCTTATTACGCCTCAGGCTCAGATTATGAAGTCGACCAATACAGCATTAAATTCTGACTTCCTTTTAATGTAGGAGGATCACTGAGTACTGCATATGTAAGAAATAAAACATGGCGTGTTGTGTTGTTATAGGAAAATAATCAACGATGCGAATGAGATGGAGTTAGTGTTACAACCTGAAAGCTAATCCTAAAGTGTTTTTATATCTCTTGTACAGTATCACAGCAATTTGCCAAACATTAATTAATCATTTTATTAATTGATGAATGACACATTGTACTTTTTCTCCATTTACAATTACCTTATAAAGTTATAAATGTTAAATAAACGTCTTCTCACAGAAAACTTCAACATCTCAACTATCAACAAAAACTCCATTGTTTTTGAGAAGTATATATTTGGCAATACTAACAATTTTTAACATATTTTTATCCCTTATAGTTGAATGTAATGTTTTGTTTGATGCCCGCTAAACTATTTACATTATAGCAGCCATAAGCAGATGGGTTTTTTTCTCTTTCTTGAAATTAATAACACAAAAAATGCAGCTTGTCATGTTACCGAGAAACTCTAAAGTGCAAACTCCTACTAAAGTTACAGCTTTACCTCTGATTATAAACACTGATACTGGAGACTCCTTCCAAAAATCTCCTTTCAGAAAACGTCACCATATTATCAATTATACACTTCTGTTTACCATCTGGAGCATCTGCTGATAATGCTGAAATGATAACAAAGTTATAAAAATCCTGCAGAACGACCTCCTCACCATGCTGCTGTTACAGAAAATTAATCAACACCTCTCTTCTGACCAATCAGAATTAAGCATTCAACATTGCTGCGGTATAAATAGATAGCTAACGTGTATATGCTTTTAAAGCCATCTCACTTTCTTTCCTCCGGACTCTGCTCATCCAGTCTCCTGAGGCTCTTTGGCGGACATCGCTTCCTTGATCGTCCTCATGGTATAGTTTAAACTGAGTACTTTATTTTGTTGGATGTAGACCAGAGAACAGTGCACAATAAGTGACTACTAATTAACACTCTCTCATTGCTGTAACATTGTTGGAATCCATTTTCATTAAAATTCTTCTGCCAGACTGGGGACCAATGTTTCGAAAAAGATCCTAAGAGAGCCGCTTAAGAATCGTCATGGGGAGGTCACGATCCTCCCAATGGACACTCCCGCGCTTTCAATATCGACCTTGGGTCTCACACAAAGAAATGCCCCCCTTCTCCAAAGTGGAAAGCGCCAATTTCCGAAGTCTCCTGCTGAAGTACAGACCATTTGGCAATGAAGAAACGTCTTGTTTTTCTCTTTTTGATGAGTGTTAAGCTGGCACTGTGTGGACTCTAGTTCCATAAAAACTGCAAAGGAAGTGATTTTCTATCAATTAATTACATATTTTTTTACTTTCTTGAACACTTCCTGCAAACTTTTCTGTTTTTTTTTTAAACTGAGATGAACTTGCAGAACCACAGATGAAGTGAAGTACAGAAAATACAGTAGATTAGGGTTTTAGATAAGAAGAAGAAGAAGAAGACTGAAGCAGTGTCCATGCGACTTTGTAATGGCCCAGTTTTCAGACTTATTTTGATGCTAAGTCCATATTTTTGCTGTGATTAATAGATGAAACTCTTTTGGTTCAAACTGGGCTGTGTTCAAATCTCAAATCAGGTCATTCATTGTGGCTATCGATAGTATGCACAAGGACCTGTCTGGGTCAGCAGTATATTTACTTATGTGATAAATGAAGAAAGAAATGTTTCAACATTTTTTTTATGTCATTGATGAATCCACATTTGGATGACCTCTTAATAAATGATCCTGCACTGTGATGGACAGTACCTTCGCTTTTAAAGAGAATATTATACAATCTGCATGAGATGTGAAGATTTGATGATGGAAGGTGGTGAGCTTAAAAGCAGGATTGTTTGCATGAACTTAGATAGTCCTTTCTTATGATTATATGAATACTGCTCATATGTCCTTATTGATGCCATAGTGCAATTTAAAAGCATTGCAGGTTATGTCATGAGATATAGGAAGCTACAAGATACATTTTTATCTATTGAGGCTACTGAGTCTTTGCATCTCACCTATAACTCTCAGAAAGCGTCCAGAACAGATGTGGGACCCCGCGTCCCTGTCACGCTGGGCCAAAAAAGAAAGTCACAATGCATTATTCCAATGACACACTCATTTTTCCACATGGTGTGCTGTTTTTGAAGGCAACTGCATGCTGGAGGATAAGACCCTTCACCAAGCTTTCCTCCTTAGCCTGATTTGAATAAGGAGCTTTGAATTAAGTGGACAGGCCCCCTTAGACAACCAGTGGTGCGCTTTTAAGAAAGCGACCGTGTCAGAGAAAGTAATTTTGATTGACGTTATGAGGAAATTTTCAGGCCGGCTGATTTAATTGTGAGTGCCAGGGGGTATCATTGGGGGCCAGGTAATGGCGGTTTTTTGGAGGGACGTTTTGATCTGGGCTTCTCCCTGTGGTACCCGTCCGCACGGGCACCACAGGCCAGAGGGCAGGAGAACAAAGGCACCTTTATGTCTGTGAATTTCACGTCCTCTGCTTTGAAAACAAATGGGCAGTTGTGGTGCGGAATGGATTCCCAAGCCCATTTGATGTGAAGTCTTTAGTGTCAAGAGTAGCATATTCATTGATAAAAGGACAGGGAGGGAGGGAAGGAGAGCAAGTGAGGGATGGGGTAAGGGGAGGCAGCTGCATTTTCTTACAAACAGACTCACTTGCCTCTTGGACGGAAGAGGTGTGGATGGGTTTTTTAAATGGGCCTGGAGGATTAGGGTGGAGAGTTCAATGAGAGACAGATTGAGCTGAGCTTGAATGGAGTGGAAGTGGAAGAGATAAAAACTCCTGGACTTGATCTTCTGAGACCAGCCTTGTGTTCAGAGGTTATAAGTTCACGTCTCAACAAGTCTGACCTTCCAATCGACTGAGCATCCAGTCAATCAATCTCACTGCAAAGGGCTCAGGACTAGCGACCACTTCCAGCTAGTGCTAATGCTGCAACCCAGGCAAGTGCACTCACGCATGGGCATGCAGTCCATGAACATGCAGGTGGAATTCCATAACGCTTATGAACATAGAAAGCTAATTATCAATAGCTCACAACTGCCCAGAAGAGGATGGGTTCCCTTTTGAGTAGGGTTTCTCTCAAGGTTTCTTTTTTATGCCTCATCACTGTTGTCTCGTAATTGCTTGTTAGGGACCTAGATCTAGGCCAGATTCCTGCAAAGTGGTTTTCTTGATTATTTTTGATGGTGGTGCAGGGGGTAGTGTTGGTGCCTCACAGCTCCAGGGTCCCTGAGCTCAGATTACTACCTGTGTGGAATTTTACATGTTCTCCCTGTATCCATGGAGATTCTTCCTGGTTCTCTGGTTTAATCCCTGTTACCAAAAACATGCTGGCTACACCAAATTGCCCAAATGTGTAAAGGTGTCTGTACTGTGCCGGGTGATGGATTGGCATCTCATTCAGGGTGTATCCCCACCCAGTGTAACCACCATTACCCAGACTGAGATGAAGATTGGACTAGAAATATTACTCAGATATTTCCTATGTCCCATGCTAGATACTATATGATTTAGAGTGAAGCATTTTCCCTTCACTTCACCTCAGGAATGGCTGTTAATTAGTTGATTAGTTGAATCAGGTGTGTTAGGACCACCCTGCATTTCTACCCTGCTATCCCTTTGGTACAGTCTTAGTTAAAAGGATTCCTCAATGGTTGGTTCTTCAAAGGTTTGGATAGTCCTTTGGATAGGGTTCTTCACTTCATATACTCTCTCAAAAGGCAAACACTCTGTTATCAGATTCTAAATAGAACATTTAAAGGTGTCCCCAAAGGAACAAGCCCCAAAATCCTTTAGAACTCTAGATTAAGTTATTTTTAGGATTTATGCAGATTGCTCTACTTTGTGGTCCGTAGGGCCAGAGTCATATGTAGCATATCTGCAACTATGGTCCAGATGTGAACCGCACTCACAAAAGAATACTGTACTGATCAATGTATCAATGAAAACCTGGCTCTAATTCAGTGAGTCTAGTTGTCTAATCGTGAACCGTCCCAGCATCTGGACTAGATCCTAAGTTGTTTGGTTGAAGCAAATCATCTGATTAATACAAAAAAAAACACATTTCTTTCCTTTTTTCCCTTTTTTTTTAGCGTTTTTGGAAGGAGTCTTCAGTGTCAGTGCTTTGTAACAATCATAGGTAAAGCTGTAACTTTTTCTGAAATGGGAAGGTCTTGAGGACAGAGGACTTTGCACTTTCTGATTTCTTGGTACCATCAGAAGCTGCATTTTTTTCAACTTCAATATAGAGGAAAAAAGAAGCTGGTGAGGAACCGACTGGTTATATCTGCTATAACATCAGTGCTATCAGGAACTAAACAGTTTTGTGGACATTAAACATAACTATAAACAGATAAAAGGTATGATGTGTGGCTCGATAAGACAGGGTAAACAGGGTAAATATATATGAAAGTCTGTGAAACCTCTTCCCTGATATAAGCTTGTTAAAGCATGTGATTGACCACAACAAACACTCTAAGTTCTTTTTTACAATAACAGCGTATCCCATGATTTATTCCAGTTATACTACAGAAATTTGCCAGCAATTACAGTTTTTTTTAATTATTCATGAAGTGATGACATGGTTCATTAAAAATAAAACCAGACATCTCATCTGGTTAGAGTCCATGGTTCTAGTCAAAAGTAGTAACATGAAGCACCAGTGTGAAACAAAACATAACCACATTTTGAATTGCTTTATTTACAGCCACGAACTAATCACCATTGGTTAAGAATTAAAAGGTAACTGTAGTCACCATTCAGTCTTATTATTTGTTTTTCCAAGACATTTTGTATAGTTGGACCATCACAGATTTCAGCTGAATACTCTTGATTTCTACTTTCCCAGGCATAGATATACGTAAATACCTTCAAACTAAAGTTAAAGGCATTGAATATCAAGGTCAGTTAATTGGTCAGTAAATTTTATTCATGTTCCGTTTTTGTGATATCTCATCATAGTATCATGGGAAGTAATCACACGCAGTGATCTGTGTTTATTTTGGTTTTGAAAGGGTGTTTTGTTTTTTAACTCCAGTAGTCATCTCATCATGTAAAATATTGTTGCCAGTTCATGTGTATGATCAATTGAGGACAAATTTCACATTTGGATGTAGATTTATGCATAGGTTTAAAAATGAGGCTGTGGGTGTATTTGTGGTTGTAACTGAGATCATCGTGTACTTATCACAATTTTACTAGCTGTCTCTGTATGGAGGCTATCTACAGGAGAAGGGCTTGGGAAACAATCAAAAACTCAGACAAGGGGAAACTTTTATAAGTGAAATAAACTTCATAACTATAGATGTTTTGTGTCCTCCAGTCTTCTGAATGACAAAAACATTTGAGAGAACTTTATAAAAGACCAACGGTGTTGGAATGCTCATTGAAATCACATCAGATGGATAGATATTCTTGAGAAAGCAACTGATGACCATTGTACTGCTAGAAAGGAGGGTTTCTGTGCTGTTGCTTGGCCATGTGGTAGAATTTGGACATTCGCATATTTCATTATGGCAGCCATATATGAATGGCTGAATGGCATCTCCAAAACAGCGTTAGACCTTGGCAGAAAAACATCATTGATCTTTAAAGAGAATGGACAAAAACGCAACAAAAGCATCCCGATGAGCAAAAACAGTCCGATCTTGAACTTCTCCCAAGCAAACCGATAGGGGCGGGGCTCCAGTAATTTTGTTTCATTTTTATAACATTATAGTGTTATAGTGTTCCTGAGAACATACAAGTTCTCAGTAAAAATAGAATGACTAAATGATGAAACTAAAAGTAAACTGACATTTTAGCCATTTCCAACTGTTTCTTAATAATATCACAAATTTATTATTAGATGCTCATCATTTTGATGTGGAGAATTTGAAAAGCAATTCTGCAAAGTGAACAAAACATCTAGAACATTACATCCTTTCCCCCCCAAAAAAACCCTTTCAAATCCATCTGAACATCATCCTAAATGTGTGCTTCGACTTCAATAGAGAAATTGTCTCATTTCATTTGATTATTTTTGGATGGCAAAGATCAAAGCCTCGTCGCTGGCACAGCTTCACTAACCTGCCCGAGTGAATGCATTTGGAAAGTATGATTTTAGCCTGTGATTATTTAACCAGGGCCGCATTGTTGATTTTATTATATAAGTCAATAATCTTCTCTATTCCCCAGATTTAGTTAATCTGCCTAATTACAAATTAGCATTCTCCGCATACCAGTCCTAGATTTCCAAATTAACACCCCCGCTTCCAGGGGATGGTGAATCAACCACGCTCGCTAATTCCTCCGTGGACCGCGTGATGCATGGCAGATCTCTCTCCTCCTCCTCCTCCTCCTCCTACTCTGTTCATCCCCTTCTTTTCTGATTTTTTTCCCCCTCAATTGTTTGGTGCAGAGTGATGGAGGAAAACATGAGGGGACTCCTGTGTTGGCATCCTCACTCGCTCTTTCCTCCACATACACACACACATTAATGCATGTAAGTGCTTCGATCAGGGGCATTAATAACAATTAGGAAGCTAAGTGTTGAGGTGGGGCCTGAACACTGCTGCTCGACTCTTGGAGGTTTGAATATTGGCAGTGACTGACGATCGCTTGGTGGCGTAGCCTTGGAAATGTCTTTAATTAGTGGGGAAGAAGGAAAATCTAGATAAGGCCTGTATAAATCCTGTGGTTCCTTTTAAAAAGGGAGAATATGAAGCTAAGTGCTATGAGACTTCATTAATTTGGGGTTTAATATACGTATACGTGTGTGTGTGTTTGTGTGGCATATTGCGAAAACCCATCGGATGTCAAGGCAGCTGTCAGTACTATACATTGATGTGTCTACTTTAAGAAAACACCCAAACAAGGTGGAAATGTTTTTATTTAGGCTACTTTCAAATCTCACCTTGGTGTCTGCCTGTGAAGATCATGTTGTGTTTAACAAACGTTGGTGGTAAAAATTGTCTGTGCACTTGTCGCTAGCGAAGTGTGATTTCCTCACACAGCAAAAGTCGCAATTTTGATTGAGTTCTTGCACATCCAGTAGCAAAATAGCCATAAACCTGATCAACTTTAGCTTGTAATCAGATTCCAGCTGTCAAAATGGCAGCAATGCTCCTGTACCTTCACATCATCATCAAAACAGAGAAGAGCTCTTACAAACTCTGTACAAACGACAGTGGACAAAGTTTTAAAATGTCAAAGACCTAATAAAAACTGAACAAAACTCAGGATAAATAATCAGCAAGTATTCCCCCACAGATGTTCGCCTGAACAGAGATCAGAGAGTGAAGAGATGACGAGGAGGCTTGTGTTAAAACACCGCTAGTGACTTTTACTTCAAGTGATGAGACAGCAACTGATGCTAATACTCAAAAACTCATGAAAACTCATTTCCCATTCTATAAACTTCAATTAAAATTCTTTCAAATTTGGCAGTAATATTGTTTTTCAATAAGTAGATTAGACTATAAATGTAGAGGTAAATCTAGTGTCTTTCAGTGGAATTAGAATGAAATCCTTAAGTGCGATTTTTTTCTCACTTTTAGTGTAAAGATTCATCACAGAATCATTGATATAATCATGAAGATTTGTTTCAGGAGATGCTTGTTTAACATTTATGGAAGGAGTCTCCAGTGTCAGTGCTTTATAACAGTGAGTAAGCTTTACAGTTTACAGGTATATGACAAGCTCTGTTTTTTTTTTTTGTTGTTTTTTGTCTTATTAACTTCATGAGAGAAAAAAGAGAGAGTATGGTGATGAAAGGACTTCTATAGCCCGAGTGATATTTACTTCAGGACACTTCGGGACGTGCTTTTATGGGAAAAGAATTTACTTTGACGTAGTAACAATACTCCACTTCATCGCATCATGTCATCGTGTTTTATTTCCTACATAACTTTACTTGTGGTTGCGATACATGAAAGAAAGAGGAATATATTTAAAGCCACTACAAATATAAAGTTTATACTGTTTATTAGGTCATCAATTGCTTCTAACGTTCATCAGATCAACGTTGAAATAAATAAGGAAGTCAAAAAAAATCCAGTACACCAGTGCAGTGTACTGTATGTTGCCTGGCGTTATCAAACATCAAGCATTTGCTTGGCTGTGTTTACACTGTTAACAACATCCCTCCTGCTGCCGAAGTGTTTGATTTGCTCCAGATCTGACGGTCAAAAGATTGAGCTCTTCCCATTGCTCTCGGTGCAGCCGCAGAGCCTCCAAATCCCCACTTACACCATGAAAGTAAAAAGTAAGAGACGGTAGAGGGGGAGAAAAAAAAATTCTATCTCTGTAGTCCCACGTCAAATACAGAGTCGAGGGCAACGAGAGGAGAGATAAACAGATTTGAAAAAGCAATCAACATTTCCCTAAAGCTCGGGAGCTGATTTGCATCCGATTCCAAGATCATGTTTTATTTATCAGTAATCACGACCAATCAGGGGAGAAATTAATCAATGAAGGCGCGAGCAGCAGCGATATCCGGCCATCTGGGGGTCACAGTTATCCGCCGCTCGAGCCCCGGCACACTCTGCTCACTCCTCCATCGCTCCTGAGCGCCCACTCCTGCCTCCATCACCCTCCTCCTTCCCTCTTTCCGCTACGTTTGTCATGGGCCCATATTTAGGTGACTGATTTTTTTTTTTCCCAATGAGCTCTAAGGAACTCCATATGGCCAGGATCAAAGGTGTTGCTGGGTGCATGGTTCTGCTTTATTGCCAGCCGCTGCTGTTAATTAGAAAACAAGATCAGAGGCAGTATTAAAATCCAATTAAATTGATATGAACAGATTGCCAAGTGATGTTCGCTAATGTATAATTGAGCACCATGCAAATTTCACTGGCTGCCTTTTGTTTTTTCGTGTCTCCCCGTCTATCTCTCTCGTGCAGAATGAGCAATGGAGCTTGAAAGTTTTTTTTTTTCTTCATCTTCTACTTCTTCTTCTTCTGTTAAAGATAAACAAGTTAATGCCGTGAGATGGGGGTGTTGCTTTCATCAGTCGGGTTATAAGTGATATCCTCCCTGATGGTGAGGCGATGTGGAGCACAGGGTGGCTCCCAGGCAGCATTAACCCTGCATTCCTCGGGATCTCGCTTCCCAAAACAGAGACTAAACAGAGACGTGCATGGACATGCCTACAGGATGAGGCCGGAGAGCCCGAGGGACTGCACGTGAACCGTGAAGTCAAACCCACACACACATATATATCAGCTGAAAGAGATCTGATATTAGACTGGGTGCTTTCAAAATGAAGGGAAATTGATTAAAAGGATTACGTTTTTTACACTGGCAACAGAGTTGCAAATAAAATACTGTAAAACATTACAGTAAACATATTTACAGTAAATTACTGTGGTATCTTACATAGTATAAGATAACATGCAATCCAGTACATTTGCTCTTTTTTCTTTTAAACAAAGTGATATACAGTGCAGTTGAAGCAGGATCCAACTCAGCTGAAGGTTAAGGGTCTTGCTCAAAGACACAACCATGGCAGTTTGGCAGTTTTGGGATTTGAACACACAACATTCTGAGCTGTAACTCAAAGCCTTAACCACTGAGCCTTCACAAATATCTCAACCAACCTACATTGATCCACTGTTAATTCAATGGTAGTCGTGGTTAAATCAATGGAAGTTAGTTGTACTCAACTAGTTATGGAGGCTCAGTTGTGGTCCTTGGGCAAGACACATAAATCTTACAGTAACACGTGTGTGTGTGTGTGTGTGTTAATTTAATTTGTAAATACATTTTTAAAAAAGGTGTGACTGACCACAGTGTGTTCCCAAACAAAGAGAGACGCTGTTGCAAACGAAACGAGACGACAGGTTGCCTCTCACGTTGATTTACACCTTCGATGACAATGTCTTCTTGTGTGTGACTGAATTGTGTAACAGAAACATAATCTGCAAGAGCATACTGTATGTGTGTCTGTTGGCATAAAGGAGTGAAGGAATAAAACACTTTGGGTGTGCTGTTATTGGAAAATAATCAATAATGCTGTGGTGTGATGAACTAGAGTAACTACACCCTAAATAAATTTGGTTACTTTCCCACAACCACAGTGTTTTATTCCTTATATACTGCAGCAATGTAATGAGTGCATTTGTTTTTTGTTTTTTGTTTTTTATTCATTGTAGACTGGCATGTTATACTTTTATCCATTTGTAGTTACATTTAATGCTGTGGAAGCAAGTTAGCATCTGTTTTCACTTACATCATTCCCTTATCAGTGTCTCTTTTCCTCTCTCCTGAAGTTAAAAAGATAATCACGGCACCGATTTATATGTTAGCAAGAATGACGTCTGCTATGAAGACGTGTTACAGGTGACTGGTACAAAGCGCTGACACTGGACACTGGAGACTCCTTTAAAAAAATGTTAAATAAAGACCTCTTTAGAGGAAGCATCATCAGATCAACAAATCAACAATCAACATGTTCATAGTCTGTTTATGTAGAATGTACACTTAAGATAACATATAAGAATAATGTATTATAGCTGACGCTACTGTCAAAGCCGCTGTAATAGAAAATAAATCAACACCTTCTGAGGAATCAGATGTGAGAATTCGACAGGGCTGTGGTATAAATGTAGTGAATTCATACTTAGTTGGGGAGATGGATCAGGGCCAAACATGAACGTGATGTTGCCAATGACAAAACAATTTCCAAAGCTTGTATCTGATCAATAGATATTTGAAATCATATTAAATGTAAACTATGAAGACTGACTGGTGCTAATAAGGAGCATTGTTCAGGTGTGAATGCGGTTAGTGAAAGCCTTCATCCTAAATCTATGTGTGTGTGTGAGTGTGTGAGTGTGTGTGTGTGTGTGAGTGTGTGTGTGTGTGTGTGTGTGTGTGTG
>JAOTRR010000002.1:2168172-2180554 GCA_028570945.1 Gogo arcuatus
GTGTGTGTGTGTGTGTGTGTGTGTGTGTGTGTGTGTGTGTGTGTAAGTGAAATACCCTGCAAAGATCTGATATAGCTACAGCATTTAACATGCACCATAATGGTACTGTGAGCTCCTTCTGATTTACATGATCGCAATTCCGTACAAATCTCATATTAGTTGATCTCGTATTATTAAAAAATGGTCAGGAAGAGGGTGTGGTTAGTAATCATCCAATGAAATTGCTTTCTCACAATAGCATTCTTACAAATTTTCCTAAGGGAAGTTCCTTAAAAGCCTCACTGGACTCTTCAAGGTGCTAGGTGCCAATATTGTTTGTTTGTTTTGTTTTGTTTTTTTTCTCAATAACAGAAGATCCTGAAGTGTTTTATTCCTCTTATACCACAGCAATTTG
This sequence comes from Gogo arcuatus, assembly GCA_028570945.1. Lineage (NCBI taxonomy): Eukaryota > Metazoa > Chordata > Actinopteri > Siluriformes > Anchariidae > Gogo > Gogo arcuatus. Next base: position 2,168,567 of record JAOTRR010000002.1, read on the forward strand.
CCAACTATTCCATTTTTTTTTTACATGTTTTAATGAATGGCACTTCATACTTTTTATCCAGTAGTAGTTAAATGTAATGTTGTGTAAACACAAGTTCAGTCAAGTTAGCATTATAGCAGCTATAAACTAAGAAAAATAAAAAACTTTTTAAAAAAACACAGCTTCTCATGTTACCGAGAAACCACAAACCTCAAACTCCCTGAGTGGAAAACTTACTAACTGTTACAAAGCACTGACACTGGAGACTCCTTCTATCTATAAATGTTAAACAAACATCTCCTTAGAGATGAAAACTTTACCATGTCAACAAATACACGTTTGTTTGTTAAATAACAACACTTTGTGTTTTAGCTGTTTTTGTGATTTAGCTGTTACTATAGAAACGATAGCAAATTAGAATGCGTACATTAATATAAACCTGTTGTCAGAGATGCTTTTCACAAATCAGAATCAAGGATTTAACAGTGCTGTAGTATACAAAATGTTAAGAATATGTAGCTTCACCATGTAGCTGAACGTTGTAACATTATATGGTGGCCATCTTGGACAACCAAAATGTTACTTTCTTACCTTAGAGCAAATTTGCACCATTTTGCCCCCGTCCCCTTTTGAAATTTGTCCCCTATATAAAGTTCAGCTTTGTATGTTGTATGTGTAGCTCATGTTAAATATTAGATTGCAAGTTTTTTGAAACATGTAGGCACGTATTTAACTATTTTTCTGGGGTGAAGCAGCAACAATGATATCATAGCTCCAAATACTGTATGTCTTGGCTGATTGACTAAATTTGATGGAAATGGAGAGCATTCTTTTTTAACTATGATAAAATGCAAAAGTGTTGGCACCCCGTCTCCACTCTCCTTACATGCATTTCTATATTTGTCCCATGTTTAAGTTTGAAGCCTTCAGACAGGAATGGAGCAAAGGGATAGGTACCAACTGTATATTTGGCATGTTTGGCTGTCCCCTTGTTTGCCAGCACTTACAAGACAAGGCCGCTTGGCCCCCTCCATCTCCAGTGCCTCTGCCCAGGAATACAGTGTGTTCTTTTGGAAAGGTGTGCTGACTGAAATAACTGTAGGCATTTCTGCCACACCTCAGCTGGCACGGCTTAGCGCTGCTACTTCCACAGACAAAAACAAGAAAGAAATTCTCGGAGGCTCGTTCTAGATCTGTCTTACACACACACACACTAACAGGCATCTCAGGAAGCCAACGATCCAGCTTCAGTGCCAGGGATCGGTGCGGATGCCAGACTGCCCCCTGCTGTAATAATCTGGAAGAATTACACAAGAAAGAGGGGGAAAGAAAGAGTGAGAGAGGAGAAGACGAAGGAGGAGGAGGGTGGAGGGAGGAAGATTTTTAAAGGGATATAAAACTCTGCCTGGCAAGCGCATAAAGCTCAACATGAGTGTGTGGCTCTCTCTGGATTCTGCATCACATTGAATGACATCACGCACACACAAAAAAGACCTGGCGATGGCTGAATTAGACTCTTTTGTGAGGACAGACCTTGGCACATTTCACCTTAATGAGTGGCTTCCAGCTCTGTGTCACTCAATAGCCACCCCTCCATCCCCCTTCAATTTTCCTCCTTTTTTTTTCCTTAATGGATTATTGTTTTTCTGATTTGCTTGAATCCGCTGGCTCTTGCCCCAAGCTCTCCGTGTTACCAGCTTGGCCTTGGTCAGCCACAAAAAGAGTGTGAGACCAAAATTTGCTCCAAATGTACCACAGGGGGGGAAAAAGGAGAATGCTGGAAAAAAAACAGAGTAAAATAAAAACCACAATGGCTTTGCTGCTTTGTTGTATTAGAGTAATTAAATTCATTTTTTCCTCTCCGCCATTTTTCTGCAAAACCAACAGTCGTAAAATTTGGCCACATAATGTGTGCCTGGTGGACACAACTGCAGCCAAAATGCACCCAGAGGAAACTTCGCAGCCGACACCCAAACCGACTTGTAACAGAATGTTTCAGCATGAGCACTTGGCCTTGCTAACAGGGATACACGCGACATGCTATGCATATAGATTTGAAAGCATGTCTTCGTACTTCATTTGATTCCCCTTTACATTAGACCAGTTGGGACTTGATGCATAATGCAGATGATGCCTCTTGGAGTAATTCGCCGGAATATTTTGACATTAATTGCTATTTAATTGCAAGCGCAAAGACATGAAGAACATGATGGTTTGAAATGTGATGCTTGATTCTGGTTCTCCAGTACAAAACCAGGTGAGAGCCTGAGAACTGGCTTTTTTTCTGCAGCAGTGAATGTTTGGTCCGACACAAATCTTGGCATAGGAGCTTTATTTATAAGGGCCATTAGAGGCTGCTGTGTGTGAGAGCAAGTGTAAGAGCGCAGCAGGGGCAGGTGCAGCGAAAACACACTCCCGCCCAGGCCATTTCCACCTGACACTGATTTCTTCATCTGACAGTAATTTCAGCCCTCCCAGTTAATGAACAATGGAATAAATGGGCTTAAATTTGGGAGGCAGAAGTCAGTTTAACATAACCACTGCCATCAACGCTGACATTAATTGCTCCCTAATTCTGGCAGTCATGCCGCCGAGAGGCCAAGAGGAGAGAATAAGTGTGTGAGGAGAGAATGGATATGAGACCCTGACACACTGGGAGAGTGACAGCAAGGGCCAAGAACTCGCACAGAGAAGAGAAGGGCTATCCGCCATGCCAGCTTTGTAAAAGTGGGCAGAATTAGCATTAACCTCTCTACTGGCAAGGTGCCATGATTAAATAAAAAGTTCTTTTTTTGTATGAGCGCCATTTAGCAACCTAGCAGCATCAGGAGAGATCTCATCTGGTATGGGCATTGACATTAAGTAATGTTAAGTGGTTAAAGTAGGCCTGGAAGGGAGCAGGACAGACTTTGAGAGCTAAAATTATAGCCAATGGCATCGCTGCTATGTTGCATTTTTAAAAGAAAAACGCTTGGAACTTTCACAAGTATTGTTTTTTTAGTAGAAGTTAGCTTAAGTTAGCTACCATTTTGAAACTCAAAATCCAAACAAATACAGTCCTTCCATTCAATGTTCCCTCTAAAGTCTTGTGCTTAGGCTTAAATGCCTAAATGTAGAGAGCAAGTAGAGACATCTTCTTGTCCTGGTGTTCTTCAACACTACAGTGACCAAAGTTTTTCTTCCTGCCAGATATTTTATGGTGGCTTCAATCATGACAATAACATCACATTTTACAAAATGTGTTTAAATTTGTCAACAGCACTCTCGTAGAAAAGAGGGCTACTTGTTGATTCTTTGAGTAGTTAAGAGTCCCTAACTTCCTAAAAAGGTTGTATGTGAAACTCTTCTGTTGCAGGGCTCTACATGGACTACTTAAGGGTTCCCAGAGAGACAAACCAAAAAATGAGGTCTGGATTTAACCTTAAAAGCCTGAATGTGCATCTTAAAATCAACAAAGTGGTGCAAAACCACTGCCTTGCTTCAGTGTGTGTCTTTGTAACCAAACAATTTTGTTCATTAGTTTCATGATGATTAAGTAAAACCAGATCTTTTGAGAAAAGCATTTTGAAGCAAATGTGGTCTGATTCCCTGGTTCCCTAATCAGTGAGCTTGGGGTCCAACACATCTTCACATGCAGTCATCAACTTTCTGCCTAATTAATGAAGTGGTCATGTCCAGCAGAAAGGGCAGCTGTATGTCATTACACATGGCCCACCTCAGGCCACTTCTCTCCTTCCTCCGTGTTCATTCCCTGGGCACATCTCTGACAAGTCCAGCCATTTGCAGCTCCTTTACCGAGCTATTAAATTTGGCCTCTACCCAGACTGGATCTCTAGAGATGGGCCTCGAATGAAGCCAGGAACTCCGACAAGAGGAAGATTCATCTCTACCCAGAGCCTTGGATAATATTGCTGCCCTTTAATGGCTGCTAAGAGGGCATGTTTGAGTCAAGGGCAATTTTGCAGATGAGACAGTGTTATGAATACTTTAACATAAAGTACAGTATATTTTAGTCTTTCTATCCCCCACCCCATGCATTCTGAGTTCCATGTGGCAGGGCAATTATGCATAATTACACTGAGGGGTTGGTGCACAAGGGCTGGGAAATACTCAGATGCTGAGCATGCCTCCTTCCATCCTCACCATTTTAAGCCCTTAGATCAGAGCAGTGGTCTGCTGGTAGGATGTAGCATTCATTGTCATGACAGCAGGGTTGGAGAAGTTCAAGGTGCTCACAGAGCGAAGGGGTCACGTTGGCCCAGAAGCCTCCAATCTGGTGATCCGGTGGCTCTTTGACCCAATCATCTGGTTCTGGCTGTCCAAGCGCGTTCACGCTCTGTTTCCTGATACGCTAAGACAAAGGGGCCAAGATACGGATCTGACTGCTAGTGCGTGCCGAGCAAACACAAGCGATTCCCAGCCCCCTGAGCTCTGACAACTTCCGCCCATGAACCATGCGAAGGTGCCCTGTCAACATTCACAAACATGCCTACTGCAAAAACAAGATAGTCCATACTCTAAATCCTGCTCTGCTTTAAAATGAAAATGCAGTCAAATCTCCTTATTCTCCTCCTCACACACTCTCAAGTGCACCTCAGTCTTCCCTCAACCTAGTGGATGAAAAGCATGTTGTTTGTGTCTGCACATTTCATATGCAGATTGTGTAGTGCAGCAGGGCCATATTAAAGGGCTAAGCATTTGCTTTTTTGCATAGTTTTTAGGACCCAAGCCTCAAGCCAAGCCTGGTGCTTGGTACCCAGGCAGGACAAACAGTACAGCTTCAAGGTGGCACAGTGCAGTCTGAATCAGCGCTCACCTCACGCCCCACCAGTCCCGAGGGCATCTGCGCCAAGTCCGCCTTTATTTCCACCTCTGCCATAGGAGCAAAAAAAGAAAGAAAGGAAGGAAAAAAGGCACCGATGCCGATGCAGGGATTTGAATAATTCTGCATCATAGGCACACAACAACAGAGGCTGGGAGGAGGGGGTGAAAAAAACTATGGGAGCTCAAATTTCGCAAGGCATCTCTTCTTTGCTATGCTGAGGCTTACCATGAAAGCGGCAGGCCACGTTTCAGGTGCAGCGGAGAAAAGCTGATAAAAGCAGGCGTGGGATTACACTCCATGACCAAAGACATTCATTTCTCCCATTTTCTTCATTTCTTCTTTTTTTTCAAATGGCATCCTTTAGCTTTCTTCTGTCAGCTCATCAGGGCAGAGCCACTCAAGCAGAATGCCTCAGCTTTGCTTGTATAATTAGCTGGACAACTCTTTCACCTTGCTGCACAGATAGCAGAGTGTATGTCTCCTGTCCCCTGAGGCATGTTAAACCACCTCCTCCACCCCATCTCTTCCCTTCTCTTTCACAACACAAAGAGCACAAACCTCCTCCAGATCCCTATACACTCAAATACTCAGACATCCCCCACCCAACCTCAAAACATAGCAATTCAGTAAGACATATCTCACACCTGTCTGACCAGCACATACCCCTGAAAAACAATGACACATTTTAACAACTCAATTAAGAAGGCTTTGCGTGGCAGGTAGCATCACGGTAGTGCAGAGCCAGTTCAGAGGAATTATGTAAATGCAGGGATGTTAATGTAGCATGGGCTGCACTCCTCAGCAGGTGGAGTGCTGAACTGACAAACCCCTGACCCTGCTGCCAGTCACACTGTAATGGACCCAGGTTGCCCAGCTAGTAGTTCTACTTGCTTAACAGACAGAATAGCTGGGGCAAGTACAAATTTACCCACATCCCTGATAACATTCTCTTACTTGTAACCTCATTATGTCTTTGTATCTTATGGTTACCAGTGGCCATAGTTGTAGCAGTCCTTCCTGAACCTTTGACACTTGCCGTACCTCATCAGCACCTGCCAGTGTCATAGTTTGTCCTGTTGTGTGGGGCACTCAGTTTTCATCCATCACTTATGGTTTCATTTGTTCATTTGGTGGATACCTTGCTCAAGGGAAAAAATTGGTTGTGCTGGGATATGAACTCACAAACTTCTGACCAGTAGCCCAGATCCTTACCCACTGAACCACTATCTTGAATGGTGACATGTAGACTGACCATTACACAAAAGCCTTACTCTTGGTCTAAAAGGTTTAAATTATGAAATTTGATACAGAGGAAGACAATGCCACTAATTTGTATTATTCCAGGATAGTATGGTTGGCATAAATGCCTTGCACCTGTGAAAACAAGTGCATCTATTCATAGATTAAGGTTTTTTGATGACTTTATTAAATGTTGAGGTACAAATTAGCTTGACGCTGATGCTGTCAGTCACAAATTCAGAAAACTCTTTTCTGTAAGTACCTGAGTGCAGGGACAAAGAGTGATGAACATAGAAAAGGTATTCTGAATTTACTTCTGCTAACTGAAAGGTCATGTGGTTATTATTCTCCTGTTTCCAGAACCATAGCCATAGTTCGAGTCTGGCAAAAATGCTGTGTTTGCTCTCTTAGAAGGACTTACTTGAATGAGGAGAGGCATGTTATGATGACAATGGAGAAACCACCCAAAAGCATCTCTCTCTCTCTCTCTCTCTCTCTCTCTCTCTCTCTCATGTCACGTTTCCATACAAAGATTGGTAAAGGTTAGGTCATCTGACAGGCCATTACATTAGAGACTACACTGCCTCTTTTCTCCCCAGATATCTCTTACAGAGCTTTAAGGTATGTTTGGGATTGTTGAAATCATACATCATTCTACAAGAAAGTTTTCTGCAAACAGTGTATATATTGTGTGTATACTGTAAGGAATAAAACCCAAAGGGTTGCACTGTTATAGGCACTATTATAGTTATATCAGATTTGAGAATTCAACAGGACTGTGGTTTCAACTGCACGATATGATGTTCTGCTTAATGTATCTAGAACGCTACCACCAACCCACAATGCATTGCCTGATGACAAGGAGTTGATCAGGCATGAATCTGGAGCATGGTGTTTAAATGTTATATGAATGGGGGAAAGGAGACAAAAATAAGAGGCCAATAATGACACTCTCCCTTTGCAGAGAGGCTACAACCTAACCTATAGATAAGCCATCTCCATTATAACTCCACTGACCCAATCATCCATGAAACTCTACGCATAGCACCTGAGCGACTTTTCAACTTCAACTCTTCAATACTGACTGGGATAAAAAATCAGAGTGAATGTTCATTAATTCCAGAGTAATGTACTCCTCAGTTTTGCTAATGCCCAGCTCTATTGATGTTTCTTTTCCCAGGGAGGAAGCCATGTTAACCCCTCAACCCCACCCTCACCTCTTCCAACAGCCAGAGAAAAGGCCTGCAATCATTTGTCGAGCCTGCATCAAACAAGAAACATGTACAGGGGCGTTTTAATGGGGGCATCATTGTGGTCAGGGTGAGAGCAAGGGAATGCTGGGATGGTTGCCTGGCTGGGCATTTGTGCCCAGGGAGACTCTCCCCTCTGAGCACAGCTTGAGGCCAAGCCACTGTGTATGGGCCCTGACCCCTGAGGTCATGCTCTGGGTGCAAATTCAAAAGCATGACATCTGTTGCCTGGCTTTTTGATCAAGCATAGAAAGAAAGGCTTTGGCCGCTTGTCAGCTAAACACTGGTTCTTGGGTGAAATAATACCCCAGCAAGCCACCTAGACCACAATTTAGTTAATTGTTTTGTTTTGTTTTGTTTTTGTGACTTGGCCTGTGTGCCGATAAAGACTGATTAACTGAATAGGGAAAAGAAGGATGGGTTTCGTTGTTTTGTGAATTTTATCCTCTTGTGGGAAAGAGCCAGATGAGTGGAAGCTTTTTTGTTATGTAGGATAATAATAATCATCAAGCTTATACAGAGTGGACCTCAGTCATTAGCACTTGTCTTATCACCAGAAGCTACAATTGTTTGCACATCTGAAAGCTAAGTTCTGCAGAAAATCTTGCCTCTTTTGAAGGGTAAAAAGCTGTTTTTAAGGTACACGCTGAGTCATATTTGATAGGCATAGACCTCAGAGGGTTAATAGGGAACATTTTTGTTTTAAACAAAAGAGTCACTTTGAAAATGCTTTGCTTCACAGATTTTAATTTCAAACCTACAAAGCCAGTGACTCTAGATATGAAAATGAGGTTCAGATCAAAAAAAGTTTTGCAACTTTTCCTCCCAAAATGAGAGGCTTAGCCTGTTTTAGGGAGTGATGGACTTACATTTTGGCATTCAAAAGCTCCTGTTTTGAGATTCAGAGCCGTGTAATGGTTTTCTAACGCAGTTGGCATGGTGACAAGCGAAGAAAAGCACTGAGTTAAATCTGGCGACTGAATCTCGCTGAAACCTGCTGTAATCTTCAGCCAATCTACGTATTAACACCGAACTTCTGCCTTGCTCTGCCTTTATTCCCAAGCCTCAGTCCACTCCCCCTGCTGCCACACAAAGGGCTTTTCTAACAGGATAAAGGGTGTGAAAACATGCCCCTGGATTCACTCTGCACTATAGCTTTTATATTGCCCAACGCTTGGCATTTGTCTTTTTAATTTAAAAAAGAAAATATCATGTAGTCCCTGTCGCCTGATGGGGATGTGGTGTGTCAGGTCCATGGTGCGTATGATGAAAACAGAGATGAGAAAGATTTAGAGAGGTAACCTGGCATGATTAAACGACCATATTGAAATGACATGGGTGATAGGAACATGTTCCCCTCTCAGAGTCAGAGGGCCATGTTTTTAGTATCAGGTATAGAATGCGATACTCTTAACAGTCTCTTTTCATAATAAATGAAAATGCATACTTAGGCTGACATTAAATTAAAGATTTAATAGTGACATTCTGCATTTGCAGCCCTGTAGTGCACATCTGTTTTTGGCAGTACAACCTGATTGAGCTTATGAATGTTATGGTAATATTATGAATGGTATGGAAGATGCCAAACCTTACCATGCTTTGCCCTTCCACGTCTACATGGCATTAAGTATGAATTAAATCCACCTTTTTTTCTTCTCTGAGATAAAAATCAGAGCAAATAAGCATGGGATGAATCAGTTTCCACAAACCCGGATGGTCATGTGTGTTTTATGTGCATCCGCAGTTTGAATATATGTAGATCATTATGGATTATTTCTTCATTCATTTTTTAGTAAGCACTTCATCTTGCCCAGGGTCACGGTAGATCTGGAAAATTCTGGCACCATGAACACCAGAAGAAGTTTAGTGCTCCTTAGCATTTTACAAGGTTCTACAAGTCTCTTGAATTGTACTGCAGCTCATTTGAGGGTTGAGACTTGGTGAGTGTGAAGGTTGTAGTATATGATTTACATCTAACCATTCACTAAAGTCTCATGCTCTGTAGATGGGGGTGAAGTCATCACAGAATAGACCACACCCACTAGGATAGAAATATTCCATCACAGGATAAAGGCGATCAGTCAGGAGAACCTTGGATTGATTTGCAGTGACTCTTCCCTCTAAGGGTACAAGTGGAGGCAAACCATAAGGGCAAAAATAAATGCCCCCCATAGCATAACAATACCAGAGGACTGGCTCCCCACTGTAACCCCGGCTATGTAATAGGCAAGAGGCCGAGGGATATATAGAAATGGAGATCGGCACCGCCCAATACGCCTTAAGGGCCTGGTTAGTACTGGGGCAGGAGACTGCCTGGGAAGACCAGGTCCTGGCATGGGAGGGACTTTGACAGCTTAACAAAGCCACCAGTTTTTAATATATTTTGGCACACATCTGTACATTCTCATAATAATGAACTAAAAGCATTCAAAGAATGTGCACTGGGAAGCTCCAACATTTTATGAAAAAAGATTCAGCTCTTAAACAGATGGAAACATGGGCCAGTTCCTAAAAATGTTGCTGATGCCTGGAAAAGGGGTACCAAAGTGCCACAGTTTTCCCCCTGGCTATACTCTCAATGGCTCACTTTGAAATCATTTTTCTATAGAAATATCTACCAAACATACTGACATTTGTATGAGACACTTCCTGAACAATTCACCCGGAAATGAAGTTGTTGATTTCCTAGAAAGCCAAACAGCAGGTCATGCCGAAGGCATTCCTCAACACAACTCTGACACTTTGGGTCAGGAGTACAAGCAGTGCGCGGATCTCAAAACACAACCTCCGGTTTCAACCCTGGAGCTGTAGAACAGCAGGGAGCATCACAGGTAAACAGCGGCCCATATGTGAATAATATATTTATACATTCAGGTTGGAGGGGAAAACAGCTCTCCAGCACTCCTCAGTCTGTCCTGTGCTGCAGCTCTTTTCATTCAGTGACAGCTCGCTGAGAGCCAGCGGAGTGCAGGGTGAGGAGCTTATCACCGGAGTCTGCCCATGTCTCCTTCATAGAAAAACACACACAGACAACATCCTGCAAGAGACTGAAACAAGGTTGAGAAGATTGCTGCACTCGGGTAATAAAATATCCCAAACTTTAGACATCACCATTAAAGCTGTTATTTTTTAAAAAATGGAAAGCCAGCCTAGAGTCAGTGACCAGATAAAATGGGATTAGACAGAGGAGCAACCAAGAGGTCATGGGATCTTTAAAGTCTATGATATTTTTATAACCAAACCCTGATTGATAATTTTCCAGATTTCCCATGGCAACTAGTATATGCACCGGATCTCATTTACACCAATGAAAAGGGAATACTTATCCAATCACAACTTTTATTTCAAAATAATTATACAACCTCTACAGATTTTTTCCCATGTCAATACCATGGGTTATTTGTGTAGATTTTATAATCCCAAATAAGTCCATTTCAGTTCCAGGTTATAACATAAAATGAGAAGTTCAAAGGGGGGTGAATACTTATGCAAGACACATGAGGTCGTGACAAAACCAGTCAATCTCCAGAACTCCCGAGGTCACACTTTTCACAGTCATCTATGTAAATATAGCATTTTTATATAGTATTTTCTTCTTCTTTTTTCAAAAAAGGGTACTTCTCATCTTTGGCATCAATTTGAATGTCACCAGTTTCTCAGGATTGACAAAATAATATGCACTCATCTTTTCGCTGAGACAAAAAAAAACAGGGGATGTTGCATGTCGGGCACATTTTTTTCCTCTTTTTTTTGCTCCTTTTTAATCAGTGGAGGACGAGTGACATGTCCAATCATAACAAAACATCAGCTGTTAAATGGGCCTTTGCAATCACTGTCAAAGCCAACCATTAGGAAGCCCAGCATTCACGGACATCAATCAGCATTTATAAAGTTATTTATTCATCATTTAATTATATAACTCAGCGTTTTATCTATTTATTTATTCTAATCAGTCGAGTTCTGCACTTTGTGTATGTCCTTGTCCAATCAAACAATGCCGACACAAGAAATTGCTTGTTTGCACATCTTTAGGTTTATGAAGAGATTATTTTTTCTAGTCTGTAACACTTTTATTTGTGTTTCTGCAATACATTTGAGGGTTTATGCTGTTAAATCAAGACCTTGCTCCCTTAATTGCATATAAGCAAACAGATTTTTTTTTCCAAGAAGTAAGATATACTGGCGGATTTAGCACCAAAATATCTCCTTTCTAATTTCATGTTGCTGTGGGAAAGCCTCTTAATCAAGACTAGTAACGCTAACATGTGAATTATATGCAAAGAACAACTGTAGCTCAATTGAATTATTTCCTCAAATTAAGCGTATTAGCTGTGAAATTATTTGCTTTCATTTAAGAAGCTGTGGAATCCGATTTTAATGTTGCATACCCCAAATCAAGATCTGTTGTTGATCTGTTGTAACAGAACACGCACAAAGAAAGCAGTGGGTCACCTACATAAGTGCAAAAACAATAAACTCTGCATGAAATTCATCGTAAACAACCAGCTTCCCTGGAAATTTGTCAAAACTCAATCCTTTGAAGGAAAATGGAGGAAATATTTTGACTATCGCTAACCCAGATGCTAAATGAATAAAGTATAATTATGGACTGAAAAAATATATAGATGTTCAGTGATCACGGAGAATAATAATAATAATAATAATAATAATAATAATAATAATAATAATAATAAT
>JAOTRR010000002.1:2203405-2217302 GCA_028570945.1 Gogo arcuatus
TATATATATAAACATATTGGGAGACGTTTGAAAATATCCATGCCATGATTGATGTTTCTGTGTGAGGGTGGTCAGGCCGGGTGACTCCTAATTGTAGCCTCTGGTTCAAGGCAAAGACTTTGATCGTATACTCATATACTGAGTATATGTATAAGTGAATCTCATATACTGATAAGTGTATATGTATATGTGTATGTCCTGTAGATTAAATCTCATGTTATACTGTATTCATATCTAGATAGATAGATAGATAGATCTAGATATCAGTCTGTCTAGACACTCACAAGTGCACACTGAGTGAGAATGAGTGAAATTAAAGTGTTTTTTGCTTGTTGGAAAGAAAATGATGACACAAAAGAGCGAAAATGAGTTAGACAAGTAAAACAGTTTGTATTTGTGCTCTATTCTTCTCATGCTAAGAGAGCTGCACGTTGCAGGCTCCATACAGAACCGCATTTTTACACTCAGAATCGAACACACAGGGCTGGGGGTGGAGGGGCAAACAGGTAAAGGACAGGCTGCTCCCGGGGCCACTCCCAACACACACAAAGAAAAGCAAAAAGCAAAAAGTCTGGGTAAGCATTTAAAAAAAATATTTACAACCAATATAATAGTGAGCAAAAACATTTACTGTCATATATGCAGCTACAGTAAAAGGCTGTCGAACAACCTTTCAATCCCTTCTATACAGATTTCATATTCAGAAATGCAAAATGCTTCCCGTTTTATCCTGCCGAACATGTAAAAATGGATCTACCATGGCAGCTCGGGGGATGATATCGCATCACAAGGTCCAAAAATTTCAAGCCCCATTACAAAGACGTATATTGTCTTTAAGAGGATCCGTTCCAGCTTAAATAAAAACATACAGATGACAAGGATTGTTTTGTTTTGTTTTTTCCTGCAAGGTATTAATGTTTGGGGGAAATCATTCAGACATCATCAATATCATCATCATCATCATCATCATCATCATCATCATCATCATCATTCCAGGCCCCTCAGCCTACGAGCTCCATTTTTGCATTTCACCTTTTAATTAATTTGTCTTTATTTTCTCACACCCAAGGCAGAAAGCTACGAAAAACTCAAGACTTTTACAGTTACAGCGACAAAAAAAAATGTTTTTTAAAAATCGAGACCCACCATTTAAATTGGACTGCAAAATTAAACAAACAAAAAAAAAATCATTTAAAAAAACTTTTTTTTCCTTTTTTTTTTGTAAAATGCCCAGGCATTCTCCAATATTACAAATACTGGTATACTTTTACAGTAAACAAGAAAAAAATGTAATATATATATTTATATTTATATATTTATATATATATACTAAAACCCCGTCACCAAAAAACCAATATACACATAGCCACTGTGGCAGAGAAACTTTATAAGCAAAAAAAAAAAAGAAAAAAAAAAGAAAAAATACTTTTGTTTAAAACACACATACACAGAAATATCATTTTACCCTTGTACTTGTTTCAATACTGTAAACGTATTTTAAGACAGAGTGCACTAATGTCTTTTTTTAAGTTTCTGTAGTTCCTGATGTTCGTCCAGTCTCTTCCTTGTTTATTTGTAGCAAAAAAAAAAAAAGAAAGAAAGAAAAAAAAGAGGGAAAAAAATGTTAAAAAAAAAAAAAAAAAACATTCCGGAAAACAATGTACAGTTTTTACCAAGGGATTCCATTGTATCCTGAATTGAAGAAATATACATATATAAGTCTATAATGTGTGTGTGTTTGTGCTATATGTACATACGCATATATATCTACAAACACATACACATCACTATTGTGCTGTTTACTCTTTATCAAGAATCTTTATTCAAGAATTATGTATGATCGCTGATTCATTCATTTTTTAGAAGCAGATTATATCTACGGACATTATTTTTTCTTTTTGCACAAAAAAAGTTGCATTTTGTCTTTTGCGAGACAATAAATAGGAAGATCAGTATTCAGTATTCAAGGCACACTCATGTCAAATTGATACGGCAGTACAAAAACCGTCCAAATAAATTAATTTCACTTTTATAGTGCCAGTGCTGTGAAAGCCAAGCCTTGCAACACGGGCACTTGAATCTCAGATGATCCTTTTCGCAAAACTAAAAATCCTTTTTCCGCGTAATTTCTTGCTCAGAAGCCGTTTTCTCCGTGAAGTCGTGAATGCACAAAACAAATCATAAAGTGCGGGGACGAACTGCAAAGGGCTGATTTCTCTCTTCTTTTTCTTCTTCTGTCTTTTTTTTAAACCATGATATCTCCTCGATTCTATAAATTGTTGGCCCTCATGTAGTAAAATACGAATCGAGGGTGTGATTTAGGTGATGGGAGTGATCGTTGAGAAAAAAAGGGGGAGAAAGGAAAGGAAAGGAAAGGGGAACTTTAAAAAATTCAGCTGCACATTCTTTATGCGTGTTGCTACTTCAACTACACATCACAGGAAGTCCTGAATGAGAAGAGAGAAAGAAAAAAAGTCTTACTGTTTTCACTTAAACAGATTAAAACATATTTTTTCCGTGCATACGACTTGTGTATGTATTCACCTTTACAGTACATTATAAATTTAATTCTCAAAATGATTGCAAATTGGTATATACATAAAAATGCACTTTGACATATGATTAATGAGTGTATGACTGAATGTTTCCGCTAATCTGGCTAAATCGGTTCAACATTTCGCCCGAACGTTCATCAATGTACATTAAATCATTAGAATCATCAGAGGTGCTAGCTAAGATAATAAATAGTATTTCTCCTGCATAATCTTCGATATCAACCCATATAAGACCGTATGGCTGTCTGTGGAATGTCAGTGTGGTTATAATTAGCCACATTTATGTAAAAACCTGGCGCTAATCATAGCTAGGTAGGTAGTCGTGTTGATAGTCGGAGTTTGCTCTAGCCATCCTGCTCAGGAAATGTCAGAGCAAACGACTCGGAGAAACGAGCAACCAAAGAGTCAGCATTAGAAAAGAGAAAAGAAATAGACCTTTTGTCATTAATAGGTTGTACACCTTTTAGCATCTGAGCAAGAACTGAAGCAAAATTTTTGCTTGATCGGTCTTGTCTGGATCGGTACTTAGTACCAGAACTACCTTCCCTCTCTGCGTTACGTAGAACCCGAGCTCCACAATCTCCCAGATTTACCATCACATCCGACATTCAGTGCTACATTTCCAATTAGATTGACACGTCTGAAATCAGTTCATGCTACAAAGTTGAAGGATTGTTGTCCGCTTATATCCTAATATGAATAATCAAACAAACAAACAAACAAACAACAAAAAAGATAGCTTTCTCAGTTTCTTTAAAAATCAAAGATTGAACCCGGCTTCTCTTCAAGAAATTACATGTAGCTTAAATATACAATTTCATGAGCAGCGGCCTAAAGATCTCTCAAATTGTACTCTGTTGTGGATAAAAATTAAATCTCAGATTTTTGTTTTGTCTGGGTTTAAAAACAACAATTAAAAAAATCACAGCATTTGAATTTAAAAATAAGACAATTAACAAAATAAAAGAAAAAAAATGCACCTGCACATGCCAAAACATTACGAAATCCAATAAATACAGAAATTATTGCACAGTTAAAGGCTCCATTTAAACATCATCTAATTCGTCCATTGTTAGACTGAAAGACTGAAAAAATGCCAAATTAGGCAGTTTAGACCCGCTCCAATTTCCCTTAGCTTCTGTCTTTTTTTCTCAGATGGCAGTTTCTTAGGCAAATCTATTTCAAATCATTATTATTATTTGAAAAGGAAAACAAACAGAGTATCCAGCTACCCTTTTTTTATATTCAAGAAATTGTGAGGCAAAATGGGAAATCTGGCTTAGCTTCTCTCAGCTTGTTCAATTTTGACCTCGTTCGTCATCAAATGTTCGCCATGCCACTTTTTCATGTGTTTCTCTAGCGTGCTGTAGACGCTAAAGGGCATTTGGCAAATGTCACAGCGGTACACTTCCTTACCGAGCTGCCCGTGCGTCTTCATGTGGCGGGTGAGCTTGCTGCTCTGTGCGCAGGCGTAGTTGCACAGCTCGCACTTGTAGGGCCTCTCGCCCGTGTGGCTGCGCCGGTGCACTGTCAAGTTGCTGCAGTTCTTGAAAACCTTGCCACAGAACTCACACGTGTCGCTGCGCCTGCTCTCTTTAGAGCTAGGACGTCCTGGTCCTGGGCCCCCAGACAGATGAGGCGTGCTACCACCGCTGGCAGTGCCACTGCGTCCAGAAAGGCCCCCATCCAACAGGTCCCCAGGAGGAGTGGAGAACCGCAGGCTGCCATTTTCTGACGAGTGCTCGGAGGAGGTGGCAAAAGGCGATTGTCTGGAATCGGTGAAGCCGAGGAAGGGGTCTTTGATGAAGTGCCGTGATGCTGCATAACCCACCAGCCACTGGGAGTAGACGTTCTCTGAGGGGATTAGAGATGTTGGGGGCATGTCCAAATCTTTCTCTATTTTGATCCTTTTGGAGGAGTTGGAGAGGCTGGGACTGGTGATAGGGGTGGGCTTGCGGGGGAACAGGCCTGAGAAAGAATCGCCCGAGCCACAGTTCCTGCCATTCACAGTGGCCCGCTCCACATGATCCATTTCCTCCACCACCGAGTCCTCATCTCCTGTGTCTCTCTGTCCATCAGAACCCCTCTTTGAGAAGGGAAGCCTTTTACGATTGTCAACAATCAAGTTATTGTACTGCTGAATAGAGTTCAGCCCCACATTGTCTACCATTTTACCCAGGCCGAGGCTCTTCTCATCATTTGGGGGTTTGGAGCCATTCTCCCTGTTACGACTTAACTCCGAGTCCATACTGAAATTTGACTCAGGCCTACTCTCGTTTTCCAGTTCCTCCTCTTCTTCATCCTCTTCTTCTTCTTCGTTGTCTGGCCCTAGTCCCTCACCTTGGAAGTCACCATCCCTGTTCTTCATGGGATCTCCTGTGACATCGCTAGTGCCTGGCTCAGGTGAACTAGTGGTAGAGAGACCATCATCTGAGCGGCCTGTCACTGAGCCGGATTTGTGCATGTGGGTCTTCATGTGGCGCTTCAGCTTGCTGGCCTGAGAACAGGCGTGATCACACAGCTGGCACTTGTAAGGCTTCTCTCCTGTGTGGCTTCGCCGGTGCACTATCAGGTTGCTCTGGAACTTGAAGGTCTTCCCACAGAATTCGCAGGATTTGCTCTTGTCCTGTGTCTGAGGTGGTGTGGTGCTGTTTGGGGGCATTGGTGGCAGTGGAGGGGTGCTCAGGAAGGGTGACTTGCGGTTAGGCTGGAAGGGGTTGGAATTGAGCAGACGGTGCATAGGGTTGGCACGACTGGGTGAGAGTGGAGGGGTGGAGTTGTTGCCCGCCAGCTCTCGCAGACGGCGCGAGAAATCCATGGACTGGGTCTCCATGGCCATGGGTGTCAAGCGCATCACTCTCTCAAAGGCACTGGGATGCTGGGAAATCAAACCCATTTCCTCAGCGCTAAGGCGTTCCAAGCGATGGGGATCTAGGTGGTGGCGTGGAGGGGGGCTAACAAAGGGGGGGGTGTTTGGGAGACGGTTCTCAACGAAGCCCGGTGTGGGTTCTCGGAGCAGCGGCCCGGTCATCCGGAGGAGATGGAAGGGGTTGTTGTCCCCTAAGAAGTTAGTCAGAGGGGACTGTGATATTGACTCAGCACCAATAGGAGGAGGAAGAGTGATCCGTGGAGTAAGCGAAGTGTTGGAGCCGTTGGGTTCTAGGTAGATGCGGATCCCATGGGTGTTCTGGGCGTGTTGTAGGAGGAACCAGGCGCTGGGGAAGGGTTGCTTGCATGTCGTGCATATGTAGCTTGAAGGTTCATCTCTACCTGCAAGCAAGAAGAAGACAAGAGAAAGCGAAGCTTTTAGTCATTTGTGTCTAAATGAAGAAGCATTTAACAATGCTGTTAAAAACTGTGGAAAATTCTCTGTGTGTTAGCATGACGTTTAAATGAAGTGTGCGGTCTCAGAGCAAAGCAATGGGATGTTTCAAAGAACAAGCTTTTGCTCTGGGGCATTTGACATGCTTCAGAATTTGCCTCACACCCTGGGCAATAGGCAGGGTCTCACTCATCCCACTGCCCTGTGAAGAGCACTGCACACACTTGACAAGCTCATGACAAGAGCATTTCCATACTCAGGCTCTGATGGGTTAGCACTGTGGGAACATGACATCTCCTATAGCAACTCGTCTTTAATCTTCCCCCTCGCAAATGACGGAATTATTAGTGCTGCACGTTCTAAACTCGGAAACCCCTCAGAGCATCGAGGCCAACCTAGGATGCCAAAGTAATATGGCACTAAATTGCAAAAGAACAACTTAAACTGTGATTTAAAGGACTCTTATCACTATCAAACAAATAAGCTTGTCCCCTCTAGGAAACAAATAAAAAAGACCAAGAAAATGGGTCCATCAAGATAAATGGTTTCTAATAAAGAAGAGAAAATACTTGCTGAGATTTAAGAGGCTGAGGGGGGGGGATTCTTGCTAAGTTTGTTATTCCATGTCAAGGTCTTTGGCATTTAAAGTAGCTTAAGGGTATTATTTGCTCTTCCATTAAGAATTTCTCTGATGTTTTTCTTTTCCTGTTATTGCGTCCCCTGAAAAGACGTCCACCCTTTTAATAACACCACATTAGCAGAACTTTTTAACCAAATATGCTGTTCTCTTGAGTACAAAATATTGCTCGGAAACAATTCCTCGGCATGGTGTGGAATGGCAAATTAACCACCAAATTGACCTCACACTCTTCCTTCTAGCATTTTAAAAGCAATTATTTGTTAAAATTAAAAACCCCAGTCAGTGTTTTGATGTGTTTTTGCAAAACGGTTGCATTCCAGTAGGGGAGGAAAATCATGATCAGATCTTTAATATGTGTGCATGTGTATTCGTGTGTGTGTTTGTGTGTGTGTATGTGTATGTGGTGTGAGCCATGTTAGCAGGGGCACTACTAACCCCCTTCTGTACCTTTAACTACACATGACTAATTGATGAAGGTGCAGGATGAGTGCACAGGTCCACCATTGCAAAGGGGACTCGTTACGGCGGCAGCACAAACAAGGCCTCAATAGCGAGCGTACAGTGAAAAAGGATGCTAAACAGTCAGGCCCACTCCTGAGGGACTGCTAAGGGGGAAAAAAAAGATACACAGAGTGGAAATGGTAATTGTGTGCCCGGAAACGAGTTCCATTTATTTACAAAATGAAACCTTGGTGTTCTGACCTAATGCGCCAATTTAATACATGCAAGAAAACATATGCTGCTGTAATTGTTCGGGTGTTTGATTCCGCGTGCGCGTTTATGCGTGTTTTCCTTGAATGCACCACCGTGTGTGTGTGTGTGTGTGTGTGTGTGTGTGTGTGTGTGTGTGTGTGACCAGAACAATAGGACCACAGTGCACACTCAGCTGAGAGGAGTAAGGACAGGGCTGGTTGACTCAGATCCATTGTGCGGGATCAGAAAGAGCAGATCGGCTGAATGGCTCGGCTCTGGCCTTTTGCGTTCCTCTACACGCCGCTCGGAAACAGTGAGAGAAAACCTGGCGCACCAGTACAATACGGGTTTACGACCCTGACATTGTGTACATCATTTGAGCAAAAAAAAATGAAACAGCAGAACATTTTATGTACCAAAGCTTTCCAGCTAGGATAAACACATAATAATGTAAAAGAGTGTGACAAATACACAATATATCCTATATAAAATATAAAGAAATGTTACTAAAAAAATAGTATTTTAAATAAATATCATGCAGAAATGTTTATAGTAACAATTCTATAAAAATATTCGTATATACTTATAAGTAGAATTTTTTTTAATCAACATTATACAGAAATGTTTCTAGAAAATGTTGCATTCTTGTGAACTATAATGTGTCATCATTATCTGCAATTTTACTCCGTTTCTATCCTTCACTGAGAAATGAAAATGAAACGCAAAAGTTTTCCCGCTCATTATGCGCCCGATTTGTGTTAAGGAGAGCGAAGAACACAGCTGTTCGCCTCTGCGGTGTGTCCTGTCCTCTACAGAGTTTAACTTAATTACAGTGGACAGAGCATATGCTTACACACAAAGGCCATCTTTTCTTTTCTTTTTTCTTATAAGAATCACACACACTTGAAAATTCACACACTATTCAGCTATTCTGCCTTCTTGTTGTTTTATGGCTGAGGCTTTGAAAAGATATTGCCCCATGTAAAGGCCTGGACGTCTTGAAAACAAGCTGCCTTTGTATCTAGTGTGTGTGTGTGTGTGTGTGTGTGTGTGTGTGTGTGTGTGTGTGTTGTTTTTCAGTAAAGCGCTTAGTTATAGACTTCTAGTTTAACTTCTTTCAGACCAAACAGAAGTCATCAGGGAGCCGAATGTTCATTTCTGCCCCACAATTAAGACGAATCAGCGGCCGCTGCCTGGGATGGTAGTTTTGTGGCCACGGGTTTATTGAGGAGTGTTCAGCGTCTGCCCTCCCGGGGGGGAATCGCAGTCCGACGCAGATGGCAAATAAAGTATGCAGCCTGAGGCGAGAGCACATTATGCTAATTCTAATGTCAGCTGTACTTTAATATACAGCTCTATTTAATCACCCCATTATTTCACATTTCCATATGAAAAAAAAAGAAAGAGGAGAGAGGGAAAAACCTGCACTGCATCCCGAACACCGCATCGTCTCCCCGCGGTCTTTGTGTCAGCACGGGGTGGTGTAGTTTTTTTTGTACTAACACACCCACACACACACACACATATGCATAAACATGCAAACACATGCAGGAACAAATGCACTGACAAGCATATATATTCACCTGCATGTTATACATTTATACAGGATGGACACAAATCACAAAACCCAGTATATCGATTCCCATCCAATTCTATAATATGACTGGGTACCATGCACTTCCTTGAGCGATGAGTGTTATTTCAATGATTTTAATGCTTTTTAATCATTAAAAGCATAAAAACAAAATGAAAAAGGCAAAAGAGCTTCATTCTACTCCTCAGCTCTTAGAAGCAAAAATCAGAAAAAAGAAAAGATTGACAAGATGGAGGCCAAGGCGCTAATTCCTCCTCCTAGCATCACAAAAGGATAATGATAACAGAAGTACCAAGACGCCATTTGCATTTCTCAAAAAATAAACACTTCTTATATGTAACTCTGGCTAATCATTAATACGATTTCCACATTTCCCCTGCCTTGTTTTTTTTTTTTTTTTTTATAAAATCAAGATGAAAAAATGACACCTGTGGATATGAGGCTTGCTCAGTAATTGTTGTTCATATCAGACATAATAATGAGATTTAAAAAAATGAGATAAAAAATCAAATAAAATCCTGAAATTGTTACTGCGTCCAAATTCGATCGCAGATAGAAGACAGAGCTCGTGAGGAAGGTGTTCTCATTTTCATTCATTTGGCAGATTGTTATATATTGTAATAGTTTTGGAGAGAAAAAAATGGAAGGGATTTGTAACGCGAGGACAAAAGAGGAGAAATCTCCTGGAATTTCAAATTTCCACACAATGAAGCCTGCTTCGAAACTGAATCAAGAGGCGGAGGGAAAAGGGGATATAGCATCCTTTAATGAGGTGCTCATTGGCTGACATTGGTTTTTACTACGGGGACTTCATTTAGGCTGTCATTAAGCTATTATCTAGCGTAAAGAATTTCGCCGTGCTGTAAGTAGCGTGTTGGGTCTGGAAGCCTTTTCTCTCTCTATTAGTGGAAGCGTGCCGCGCTGGCCTGGACTGCTGCCTGTGTTTTGTTTGGCTGTGGTTCACACACGGCTTTGGCAAGAGCCTCGTTGGACGGCTTACAGAGGAAAGAGGGGAAAGCAAGTGCAGGAAAGAAAGAGAGAGAGAGAGAGGATCTCTCAGTAGCTCGTTGGACCTATAAGGGAGCTGAGCTTCCTGCTTTTGGCATTTACACTTATGGCATCCAAATTTCCAACAGAAAGGCCTGTACAGTAAAAACAGATCCATGCCTCCGAGAGAGCTGCCTCCAAAATACAAGTGCTTCATCATGGTTCGGTTTCATTTCCATCTATTTAAATGTGTGGTTGTTTTTTTTTTAAATAATAAGATATGCATCAGAATAAGGTGTTAATGTCATTGTCATTAAAGATCATTTGTGAAAGATTAGGTTTGCAAATCATTATGCTATAATTAGATATGCAATAATAATAATAATAATAATAATAGTGTTCCTTTTATCAAGGCAGTTATTAATAATTCACCATTGTGTTCACATTTGATCATTAAATCAAAATGTGCATTACTAGTATGCTCGATCAGGAATCACAGAAATGACTCTGAAAATATTTTTGGATTATTTTGTTGCCAAACTCGAGGTGGAAAAAACGTTCAGAAAAGAGATGGAGTTGGTAAAAGTAACTTGTTGAGACGGGGGAAAAAAAGATATTTTCCCCATTACTTTTCCGTGATATTTATGATGTTGAATAGCAATAAATTTAAACAACCAGATATGTATATAGCCTATGTTTTAGTTTTTGTTTTTTTATAAAAGAAAAAACATGATCTTATGGGGGTTTTTTTACATGATAATATGTGATCACGTGAAAAGAACATGAAGATGCATTTCAACATGTCAATCAAATAATTAAAAAAATACACGTAACATACAGTATTACGTGATCATGTGAAAAATTAACGTGTAAAAAAAGAATCATGTGTAAAGAACCACATACGGAAATAAATGAATCATGTGTGAAGAATCACATGTGGAAATAAATGAATCGTGTAAAGAATGGCATGTGGAATTGATGAATCGTGTGCAAAGAATCATGTGTGGAAATAAGTGAATTGTGTGAAGAATCACATGTGGATGCAAATGAATCATGTGCAGAGAATCACATGTTGAAGAACTGAATCATGTGCAAAGAATCGTGTGGAAATAAATGAATCATGTGAAGAATCATGTGTAGAAATAAATGAATCATGTGAAGAATCATGTGTAGAAATAAATGAATCATGTGCAAAGAATCACATATGGGGTAAATTAACTGTGTAAAGAATCACGTGGAAATAAATGAATCATGTAAAATAAATCACATAAAAAATTTTAAAAATAAATTAAACATGCATGCCGTTCTTGAGGAATTAAATGAATCGTGTCAATCATAAAAATCATATGGGAAAAAATACATTTGAAAGTTCCATGTGAAAAAAGTGGTGTCTAAAAAAAGGTATGTGAATCATGTAATTATTTATACGTGAAGACTATTGTATATATGTGACATGACTAGAGCTAGTGTAATGCAGAATGAGGCTGGTTTGTATTGATTAAGTGCAGTCTGGCCCTTAATGATCATTTACTGCGACTCCTCACCACAAGCCTCTGGAAGACTATAGAGCAGAATTATTATTAGTGTGGACGCTGTGCTTGGAAATTAAGTTAGATTCTCCTCGGACAGATGTGCAGAAAGACGCCCGTCCCGTTAATTAGACTGAAGCTGCTGTTTGGTGTGTGAACAGACACCACAGCAGCAGCCCAGATCTCTGAAACTTTAAGAGTCTATTTTGAGACAAAACACTCGTGCATCATGGTTTATTCCTAGCCATCTCCTTTCATTTCTAGCTAAACAGTCGAAGATGTAATTGCTGTTCTTCCAAGGAGTAAAAACGAAAACGCACGTAATAACCCAAGTTGATGTTGCGACTGCAGGGTTTCTGCGCTTGGCACTTCACTTGAACGCTCTCGTACTGTAAGAGAAGAGGTGGGTGGTGCGCGTCGACGCCGCATGGCATTGTGGGTGCTCCCCTGCTGTTCCTCCCCGGAGTACTGTGATGTGCACTCTTCAAAAGGGCTCGTGTCACCGTCGCTGCCTCATTTAAAGTCAGACTCCCCTGAATTTGCATCTCACAGCGTCTTACAGGACGTGCCATATGTCGTCCAAAAAAAAGACAATGCTCACAAATAAATTGGCAGCACTACCCATCCCCCCATTCGTGCTTTAAAAAAAACACAATACCCATGTCTAGGAAGACAAAGCTGTTTAAAAATGGTGCATTTCAACTCCAGAATACTCAGCATTCATTTAACGAGTTTCAGTCAGGCCTCGTGCCTCATGCAGGGACATTACACCTCACAGCCCTGTCTCATAGTGCAATAACAAATAAAAAATGCTCATTACCGAATGATTTCAGTTTTCTCTATGATTCAATTTGCGGTAATTACAGCGGCCCGTGCTAATAAAATTCCGCCACAGAACGCGAAGGTCAACTACCAGTTAGGCGTGTTCATTTTCATCTCGGTGTATTCATCCTCGGCGCCTAATGGCCCAATTTTCTCCCCTCGCTCTTCAATAAATATTGCTGGAATTACAGGTTAAATAGCTAAATTAAATCACGGCTATTATGGTAGGCTGTACGGCTCGGTGAGGGAAACAGGCTTAGCACTCCATGAACAATTACCAGGGAAGTTCCAATCGCCACACAGTTTACGATTAATGTCTTGGACATAAAATTCTAACATTCATTTTCTCCACAGTCATCGAAAAAGGAGAGAAATCTATTCAGAGCTCTTTACTGCATAAAATATTACCAAAAAATGAACATCACACCGAGAATAAAGTGTCGATGCAAGGTACATGCTGTTGAATTCTCAATTCTGATTGGCCAATGGTCAGCTCTGACAGTACATCTAATACATTATCGTTTCTGTAGTAACGCCCATTCACAGGGACTTGTATGGTGTACTATGTACACTAATAATAAACAGATTAAAATGTTGTTATTTAACATTTAAGGAAGGAGTCTCCAGTGTCAGGAAGCTTTTTCAGAGTGACTGACAGACACGTTTGCGTTTGCGTGTTGCGTTTCTTGGTAACATGACAAGCTGCGTTTTCTTTTTTTTGGCATTACTTTCAAGCGAGAATAAAAGAAAGAGGTTGGTGAGGGAATGACTGTTTATAGCTGCTATAATGTAAATGATAACAGTGTTTCACAACATCAAGTGTAACCGTAAATGGATAAAGAAATGACATGTTTGTCTTGAATAAATTCACTGGGCAAATTGGTGTGGTATAAAACAGCTCCAGGACACTCAGATAACAGTAAGTCTTGATTATTTTCCTGGAACTGCACACCCCGGAGTGAGTTTTATTCCTTACTTAACTAGAAACTTAACTTCTGTAAGAAAGTCCACACATTTAGAGACATGTTCAAATACCAGGCAGCGGCCTATTTTAATTGCTCAGGATGAATTTTGTTCTGTGTGCTCTAATGACCAGGGCTGCTTATGACAGCTGTAAAAGGTGCAAGCTGCTAACAGGGCTAGAAGGTAATTCCTGTAATGACTGGCGTTACCAGCAGCCGATAGACTACTGATTTGGTGTGTTCATTCATCCCTGCTCTCGGAGTGGAGCACCAGCCAGTCTGTTTGTGGAGAGCGCCTCTCATTATCCTCCTCCTCAGCCCTCGCCGCTTAATTAATATCTTAACCTTTTGAGTTATTTTTGGGGACTCGCGGCCTTTCATGCCAGCGAAACCAGGAAAAAGGGAAGGGAAAAAAAAATTGGGCACATGGGACGGCAAACTCGCACTTCAAAACTGGACATCCTGTTAACCAGGACTTATTCAGATAACCTTGGAATTTTCCCGAGTGTTAGAAGCTCTCGTCTTTAAGGCACCGCTGTTTTTTCTTTGAACTGCCTGCCGTTTGCACACCGAGGGTCTTAAATTATTAAGGTTGAGATTGTATTCATTATATTTCACAGTCTGGGAACACTAAGAAGGCTTCAAACACTCTCACACTCTCACTGCTACTTATGTTGGTTGGTTGAAAACTGAAAGAAAAGTGTGGAAAAAGCTGATCAATAATCAGAAACATATAGCTGATATATATATATATGTGTGTGTGTGTGTGTGTGTGTGTGTGTGTGTGTGTGTG
>JAOTRR010000002.1:2221306-2236276 GCA_028570945.1 Gogo arcuatus
TTTGATGGAGACTTGAGTGCAAGACTGTTCATGACAACTGCAGTCTTAAAGTCATCATGGCAATTGTAGTCCGCAGTAAGTCAGGTACTAAAATTGTGCAACATGCAATTTTTAGTTCGGAAACCTGTATTTGCGATAATTCTGATATTCACAATGTGCATGATTTACTGACATTCGCTGACATTAAGTGTTAGCCTACAGCATCATTTTTGCACTATCATATGCTAAAATGTCTAATTAGCCAATGGTGTTGTTTGTTTTGCTGCCATACAATGCCATGATGTCATACTGCAATCTAAGAAATCTCCATAATCTGGTGAACGATTTAATCATGGCATGAACAGGAAATGAACAGATTTTTGGACAACCCACCACACCACACCACACCACAGCCCCCAACATCCTTTAGCAAGACAGTCCAAAGTAGACTGGGCCAAGTGGAAGCATCGGCACAGCATATATACGCCTGGAGTCTCTCCTCCCCTTCCTGGCTCGACTCTCTTGCTCTGATGTAACAAAGCTGCGTTCTGTTGGCCAAACAGAACTGGCAACATGGGGGCTTGTGATAAAAACCTGTAGCATCTACCAATAAAAAACAAGGAGCTATTTTTCATTTCATTTCATAATAACATGAATTTTGCGTTTAAGCTCCTGGGTAGACTCTGAAATTGTCATATGCTGGAGCTAGCTGTCAGAGCGAGCTCTTCATGAAATAAGCCACCTCTCTTTGCACTCTGATTGCTTTGTGGATTCCTCTGTGCAGTCGTGGTAAAGCGGCTCCTGCCTCGAAGTAAAAGAAAAAAATGAGCTTCTCAGTCGAGGCTGGGCAACCTTATTTACCCAGCAGTCAGCTGAAAGTGTAGCCGGTTTGCAGGAGATATAAAAGAGAGCGAGAGCACGAGTGAGATACGGGTTTATATACAAGATGGAATAAAGAAAAGAGTCCAGTCATCCTATAAATCTGCAGACTTCTCATTCAGTCTCCGGGTGGTATTATTACCGCTGAAGCACTCTTCATTACTATCAAACAGAGAGCAGGAGGAAAAAAAAAAAACTGGTCTGGAGAAAACACGGCACAGAACAAGAGCCAGCTCCGCCAGCAGGCCTCGATGTTTGTCATCTTATTGGCGCCTGTCCCTCTGAATTGATCTCAAGGACTTAAGGGAGGGGAAAGTGTCAATGTGTGTGTGTGTGTGAGTGTGTGTGTGTGTGTGGCTTGTATAAGTGTGTATGGGACGAAGCTAGGTCCGTGCATCCTGGCCCTGGTTTGTGTGTTTATACTGTGGAGTCAGAGCGAGCCGTGCGGGCTGTGGCCTGGAAGAGCAGATCCAGACCAGATGAGGGTTAAAGCAAAGAACCAGAGACTCGAGGGTGGGGAAGGGGGGCACCTCTGCTCCAAACGGTCCTTATAAGGCTCTGATTGCACGCAAGCCACTTCTGAGACGAGGGACAGCTGAGGCTACTGGACCATGAGCTTCATCATGTACACACACTTCACCCAAAAAAAAAAAAAAAAGTGTGAGGTGCTTCCCATCATCAAACATGCCACAGTGTGAAATGCCCTTATTTAACAGGCACCTGTAAAATGAAATCAGGCATACAAAACGCTAATAATGGTGCCAGCCACTGTGCCCGGGCAGGAAATATAATTAGAAAATCACTTTATTTCCTTTGAATTCTAGTGCTCAACACTTATTTAAGACCAAAACAAAAGTTTGCCTGTGAACTTTTGAAGAAAAAAAAATCCAGCAAACCAGACTAAATCTTGTGAGGGGTGATGTAGCTAAGTAGCAAACAAAATATGGAGGATTTTTGCACAGATTGTGCATATTGTCGGAAAAAGGTGCAGGGGTCAGGCCGACCTGATGGAATCATCTCAGCCTGGTTACTATGCTATTACAAGACAGAATAATAACTGCAAACGCAGCTCGCAGTCTCTATAAACAAAGCCCTCTATTTGTCAGGATAAAGAAAACATTTCTTCGCGTGGTGATTATGACAGAAGGCTTAAAGCTAACCTTCAGTGGCATCAATGTTAACATGACAGGGGCTATGATCAAACAATACTTGCAAAAATGATCTCTGCACAATATATGACCGGCTATTTTCTCTCAATCGAAAGGAATGATTTCAAAAGCGATAAAGAAGATTACAAAAGCATGCCACTCTACTTCTGTTTAATTCTCAGGCAAAGGGGAAAAAATGGGCTGGGAAAAAAGGGAAGCTTGAACACAAAAAAGAAAAAAGAAAAAGTGCAGCAGAAAGCAGCGCTGGAAAAAGCATGTCAGAAGCTGTAAACGGAGGAGAGGGTGGTGGTGGTAGTGGGGGGTATGGCATTCACACAGTACGCCTGTCTCCAGTCTAACTGAAACCAGGCTCTCTTCTATAACCAGTACAATCTGTTTTCATTTGCAAGAAACAGAGCTCTTCTACCAGCACCCCTACCCCTCCGCCTCCTCCTCCTCCTCATTCTCCTCCTTCTTGTTCTCCACTCCAAACCCCTATATTCAAGGGCCTGAAAACTCCACTTCACTTGCTTTGTCTGCTACAGGGAGGCTGGGGTAGAAGCACAACTTTTACACTTGGTGTGAACGGTTGTACAGAGCTACATAATAAAATGCATAAAAATGATGGAACAATATGCATTCTAATTAATTGACCATGATCACGTCGTAAGTTTAGTGGTGCAGCCAAAAGTTATGTCCCCCCCTACTCTATTGCTTCAAGCCGCACTCTTTTGCTGATTTGATACACAGGTCAAATTATTAAGCAGTAAATACCGTGTGGCATTAGCAAATTAAAGGGTTTAAATGGCAAGTGTGTGTGCTCACAAGCCATTGGGCAGCAAGACAATGCAAAAGAATTGGAAAAACCACACTGTCAAGAGACAGAAGCGTTTCCTGGCATTGCCTCACTGCAGAACGGACTTCACAAAATTGCATAAGCTATTCATCTCATTCGAGTGGGTTTACATCAGCGAGTGGACGCAGCGATGCGCCAGGGAGTTAAAAAGGCCTCTCTCCGTCTGATAGCCCTGCCGCTAAGCTACGGCAGTCTGCTCAAGCTTGGCAGAGTACACCGAGCATCCAAGAAGAACATGACACACAAAGGACATTGTTTAAAATGATTCACTCCGTTTTAAAACCACATCGACCGGAAATTAAACAGCGATCCAGATGGGTACAGACCACTCGCCACTCGCTATCTTAAGGCTACGCTTGCATAAGTGCTGTCCATCACCCCCCAAGGTGGGTTATCGCTCCAAGCCAAGGCTTCAGATGAGTTCTTCCGAGGACTTTGTACAGAAAGCAAGCAGACTGGAGGTCCTGGATGGAAGGAGGGAGGGAGCAATGAGGGTCTGGGTGAGCGAATTAATTACACGTGCATTTCTGGATGGAGTATAGCATAATGAGCCCCAGCTGCGCCAGGCATCCAACTCCCTTTAAATGTAACTATAAAAAGCTGGGCATTCAACATCCCTTTCACAAAGAGAAGTGGGCACCATAAAAGGTCCCTGTGATGTGTGCTCAGAAACATGGCACAGGAGACATGCCAGCCAAGAGGGCAGGCGAATTTTTTTTTAGGCAGGAAGAGGTTGAATTGTGACTTTCCACTATTGCTATGTTCAAAAGATTTGATGTGAACAACTTCTTACGGTGCTCACAGCATCACGTGTCAAAAGTTTCTGAGAGAACCAAGCTCGCAATATCTCACTACGGCATACCCCACAGGTTACCAACCCTGGGCCTGGAGAACCTTGAACATTTTAGTGTTTTCCCTGCTCCTACACATCCCCTTCAGCTCAGGAAGGGTCGTTAATTAGCTGAGTAGGCTAATCAGATGTCTTGGGAGCAGGAAAAACTCTAAAATGTGCAGGACAGGGGGTAGTCTGGGAACCTGTGACATAGCTCATGGAAATCATTGTTTCTCAGTATGGTGTAACCCATGAAAGATTAGTTTTCTAAGGATAATTACATCATAAATTTAGTCATTCAGTCTTTTCTCAAAAATGTACCAACATGTCTGATGGAAATGCTGGTATTCCCAACAGTTCTCTCTTGTTTCTGTTGTCACTATGCTGTTACATTGTCCTGTAAGACTTGCTAGCTGGCTAAACCTTTATTCTTAATCATTAGCTAGCTCGGGCTTGACATCCATATTTCCCAGTGGCTTACCAATGTGTTCTCACAACCTTAACCACTAGAACCACTTGCATTGAGATTCACTAGAACTTGCTCAAAAGTGCTCAACAAAATCCCACCCATCAAGTCCACTTTTAGAGATCAGTGTAAGCATCGGTCTTACTAGCAGGTTATGCTGTTATTATAATAAGATCTGTTTCCATTACAATATTATGATATTATAGAGTGTGAGAAAGTAGTGCCCAAAGTAATATCCCTGCTCAACCACTAACTCTTGATTTCGCTGACGGGCATCATATTCGTTTCACACCTCTAGCGCTAACAAGGTTGATTGGTATCACTATCATCTGATGACGTAGCTCACACTGCTCCTCTCCATTGCTATGCCGCTGATTAGCTTTAATGATGCTCATTTGGCCCTGGGAATCTTACCTGATTTCTGGGCTCGTGAGGGATGCCGTGTTCAGATTACTGGCTGAATTAGAAAGAGATAAAAAAAAAGAGAGAGAGAGACTGAGAGATGACTCTGAAGCTCCAATTAGACTTGGTTGACGTATTGGTCTCCATTTCTCATGCTAGCTCTCGGTTTCGGATTAGGCAGATGGCCAAAACTATGCCAGCAGAGAAAAACGGAATGGTGTCCTTATTTAAAAAAAAAAAAAAAAAACGGGCACCACAGACTGTAGATGGAGCATGAGACCTAGCCAAAACCCTGCAGACTTTTATGACAGAGAGAGAAAATTACATACTAAACAGCTGTAAATGATGGAAAAATAAATACAGTGGATTAAGAGCACACACAGCCTAATCCAGCACTCACTATTCTAATGCCATTGTGGCTTGAAATGAAAATGAATGAAAGGTTAGATAGAAACCAGGGGAACCAAAGAATTGTTGCCAGCTACATTAATACCTCAGACACTCAGTCAGTCCTCTCTGTTCAGTGAGCATCAGCCAATTTTGTTGGATTAAGCGACAGGTTTCTATGGTGGCTTTGAGAGAGCCAAATAGTGATTTATTGTTGTAGTTTCTGATCAGGGGGATGTCTGTTGAGGCACAGTGGCTCCTTTTGGCTGAATTCCAGCATTGTTTACAGCTAAAAAGCCCTCAAACGAATTAGCTTGCCAGTGGTCCTTCCAACAGGTTGCAACAAAAGACCATTTTTGTTGTGATGTGCAACTGATTTCTTATGTAATAGCAGAAATCTAATTTGATTGATTTTTAGACACTAGAATCCTCAAATGTTTTTCTGCACAGCCTCTTCACATAGATCAATAGTGCCAGTGAACTACAGTGATTGTGTTTGGGGGTTTCAGGTTGAATAATTTGATGTGTTTGGTGAGTTCGGGCGATGTTTTGAATAAGCGCACTAAAGACCCAAACCCATAAGGAGAAACTCAATCTGCTTTTACTGCTTTTCCACGATTTACTTCACTACCACCCAGACTGCTCTGCATACCCGGTAAATAGAAAAAAACATCTCCATAGTCACTGACATGTTGCCCCATGATGGGAGAAACATTAAACGCTGCGTGTACAGAACCAAAACAAGGCCTCGGAGGATGGCGAGATGGGGAAATGGCTTGGAAACAATCTCAGTCTCTCGCAGATAAAAAAAAAAGCAGACTAGAGATGGAGGGCAAAAAACAGGGTCTTGAGGAATGATCAAGCAGTGCCAGCTAGTGATCCTGCTCTTCGGCATGAGCTTTGATACAACGTGTTCTCCAAACTCCACAGGCATGAGCAATTAGTGCCAGAGAAGCATGATTACAGGGCTGCTATATCCACACACAAAACCTGGAGTTCTCTGCATTTTCAAAATGAAGTGGTAGGTTGAGAGAAGGCAAGAGAGAGACAAAGAGGGAGACAGTGACCACAGAGGACAAATATCAATATTGCCGGCAGAGTCTGGGGTTTGTGCAGAAGCTGTTAGCATGTGAAATTGGGAAGCCTTAAGCCCCCCTAAACAAGAGGATCAACCCACATTTCGTCAGGCTGCGTCACCCTCCAGCACCCTCTGAAAATCTCCCTGTTCTCGTGCTACAATTTCCACCTTCCTCAATGACAAACAAACCCTCCATCGCTTGTAATTGGGCTTTAATTCTTCAACCCACCTCTCCTGAATCATTCCAGCACTGCATCCTAATCCTCAGAGCTAACAGTGAAAAATTAGTTCGAGGCTAACAGTGGCGATGCTTCCTACTTAACTGTCAGCAACACTGCTTTGCAAGAAAAAGCTTTGGGCTTTAGAGGCTCCATTAGCTGGTTAAGGTTGAAAACTGGGAGCTGGACTAATTCCTTGAGCCATGCTGTGTCAAAAGCCCAGGGGAGCCAGGAGAGCGTGTTAGCGGTGAGGAGGAACCTGCGCTAACCTGCTAATCTCATCCTGTCCACTGCTTTCTACACGCGTGTCATTGTCCGTAGCCGTGATCCGCTCTCGCCAAAGCCGCTTTAGAACGAAGTATCGAAGGGCTGGCGTCTAGGCCCTGCTGGAAAGGGCTTACAAGTCCTCCTCCAGCCTTTTCTCCCACGCTTTACAAATTCAAATCTGCATGCTTGCTCGAGTGTCTCACTAAACAAACAGTGTCAGGGTGACAGAGCTACTGTATCAACATGCAAAGGAAGGTGCTGCGGCTTAGCCTTCAAACCAGTTATGCAAAGACCTCTTTCTGGCAGGATGATAGAAAAAAAAAGAATTCCTGAATTCCTCAACCTTAAGAGGATTTAATAGCAGTGAATTAGCCACCTTGGATAATTTTAGCGAAAGTGCAGCAGTGTGTCGGCGAGTGTCTGCTTTGCACTACATGTCTGCTGACAATAAAAAAAGAAAGTGTGGAGAAGAACATGATGAGCACGAGGGCAGAAGCCACCAGCGCATGCCGAGAGCTTTGCTTGTGTTCACAACCCAAATCGGCGACAAGTTTATTCCCTGCCTTGCGGTGGAGAGAGACTGAAACGCCGTCATGCCGGTACCGCAGAGTGGCACTGCAGCCGTTTGATGTCTTCATGTGGGACGCGTTAATGCCTCGCTGCCACTGAAAAGTCAGTGGTATTTAATATGTTAGATTTACAGCAAGACGACTTGTTAGCACTTTGAACTTCTTCATTGGTGTGCAGTAAATCAGCAGTAAAAAGTATTTATTTATAAATGTGGTTTGGTAAAGTGTTCAGTAAGGAGATGTTTAACATTTTTGAAAAGAGTCTCCAGTGTCGCTATAACAGTCAGATTTTAAATTTTCTGAAAGTCTTATTAAGCTCATGAGAGAGAGAGAGAGAGAGAGAGAGAGAGAGAGAGAGAGAGAGAGAGAGAGAAAGAGAGAGGTCAGTAAGGGAATGACATCCTGTTGAAGGAAAATCATCAACTTCCAAAGGGATAACAGTTACCGTGCATCATCATATCAACCCAACATTCATTCCTTTCCTATAACAACATGCCCGAAAGTGTTTAATTCCACTAATTCACAATTCACAGTTCATACTAATGTGACGTGATATTTTTGATATTAATACACAAATCATGAGCAGTTCATTGGTTCTCTTGGTGCTGTCCATTATCTGCTACAAGCCCCTCCCCTTTTGCTGTGCAATGCACTTCATTTGTTCAGCAAGTATATGCTTGTGGTTCTTATTTTCAACACGATCAATAATCAGATATCGTCTAGAACAGTACTGAAATGTGTGACGAGACAGAGGTACACATACACACACTGTAACTATATCACAGTAAGATATCCTGCCCAAAAAAAGAACAATTTCAGAGATCTCTAGCCCAGTTTCTGTGTACTCATTGTGCACATACATACATACATACATGGGAAGTCATGGCCTAATGGTTAGAGAAACAGCTTCGGGACCAAACAATTGCTGATTTGATTCCTTCCACCAGCAGGAATGGCTAAAGTGCCCTTGAGCAAGCTGCCTAACCCCCAGGCTGCTCTGGGGATGTTGTACATTGCTCTGGGTAGGAGTGACTACTAAATGCCTGTAATGCTTTTTATATATATATATATATATATCTCCACTCCCATATGACTTATTTTACTCGCTGTCGTTTCCTCTTGAAAAATTAAACACTGAGTGTGCAGTGCATTAATCCAAAGGGCACACAGCTG
Organism: Gogo arcuatus; assembly: GCA_028570945.1. Classification (NCBI taxonomy): domain Eukaryota; kingdom Metazoa; phylum Chordata; class Actinopteri; order Siluriformes; family Anchariidae; genus Gogo; species Gogo arcuatus. The sequence continues at coordinate 2,229,561 of JAOTRR010000002.1, forward strand.
AAACCTTTCTCTCACAGAAAAACAGAAAGAAAAGAAAAGACGAAGCGAGAGGCGCGTGCTTGGCCTCCACTCATCCCCTTTTGAAAGATATGATGCGAATTGGCTGATAGATCAGACGCTTTAAAGGTTTAAAGGTGGCATGCGTTTTTCTCCGCAATTATCACAACACTGATGACACACGTGTCAGCGTTTAAAAAAAAATAATAAAGACTGAACAGGGTGCCAGGGCTGTCATGCACGCGCTCGAGCACTCATGTGCTGCACGTCTGTGCGAGGGAAAAAAAAGAAAGAAAGAAAGAAAGATGGCTTTGTTTTGGACGCAGCCCCAGACTCTTCACGCTGCTCTAAAGTTCTGGGTTTAATTCTTAGATCAAATGAGGAGGAGACCACTGGATTTGGGGAAGAAAAGAAAAGAAAAAAGAGTGAAAGAAGACGCGAGACACACCATACACCCACCTATTTAGCTTGTGCTAGTGTGGACACACACACACACACACACACACACACCCCAGAGTGTGTGTCGTGTGATGCTTTTGCCAAACCACAAGTGAGGGGCCAAAATTCCATAGACGAACGCTTGAACTCAGCAGGGTCTCAACAAAGGGGGAGACGGAAAAAAAAGTCAGTGGAAAGCCAGCGTCACTTAAAGGTGTACAAAACTGACCCTGAGTTAAAGCAATCCCCTCTGTACTCGAGAGTCGCGGCCCTGAAAAATCACATGACATGAAACATGTGTGTGTAGTGTATATAAACACTGTATATAGGGGACGTTTTGTGTTCATAGAGAGACAAAGTTGAGAAAAGTGGCACAAAAGAAAAAACAAGAAGAAGAAGAAGAAGAAGAAGGAAGACGAGCCATTCCGTAAAAATCCTCCTTTCGAATCCTGTCATCCTATTTTCAAATCAACAACTTACACTATTGATTTGCCTGCCTTTCTGCCTTTCTGAAATTGTGCATGCGTTTTTATCATTTTTTGTATTCTGGGCACTTTTTTTTTCTGTGAGGTTTTATTACATGCAATTCTTTTTCGAATATCACTCCTTCATTCCCTCACACTTTATTTTTCACACACCAATTACAGGAGCTGCTTTGAGCTGGATGAGAGAGAGAGAGAGAGAGAGCAGGCACAATAAAGCAACTCGCACAAACACGCAAAATGTGCCATCTTCTCTTTCTCTGAGCTACATCCGACGCCATCGCATCTCCTCCCTACCCCTCCTCTGTCGCTCCTCATAACCCCCACCACCACCACCCTGCTCACACACACACACACACACACACACACACACACACACCCACACACACAAAACCAGCACCGCCACCAATCACAGCCCTGACGCCAGGACATCAATTCTCGCAAGTCTCCGAAAATTACCATGCATGAATGCAAAAAAGCCTGATCAGGAGTAATTAACACGGCTTCATATGCAAATTTTATTAATGCAGAACTACAAAGTCATTATGCAAATGCAACTTTCGTCAAGCCTCTTGACAAATATTCAGAGCTCCAGCCAGAGACCAGGTTTCTCTCTCTCTCTGTCTCTCTCTCTCTCATTCTGTTTTCTCTACAGTGATGAAAATGTACAACACGAATGCTAAGTTATTTTAAAACTCGAGCCTTTCTTTGCGTTTCATTTTCTTCTGCAACTTTAAATCTGAGCGTTACGCCGATGACGGCCAGGCATCAGCAATTAAAAAGCTGGCTCTTGGTAATGACTGTTTGGCTTTGGAGCGAGGTAATGAACCTGTAATTCTGGGGAAAAGTGAAGAGAGAGGGGGTGGGGGTTTGACGATATGAATATGCATGAGGCTCCCTGCCTTTGATGATTAAAGAAAATTTTAATATTTAAATGAGCGCATGGAAAGTGATTAACCGAGGCAAGCAACGAGGCAAAAATCTGAGGGGGGGTCGGATTTGAAGATGCTAAAAAGTACATGGATGCAGCCTTCAGTTTTTTACGCTCCATTAGTGGCTCAAAGTATCTTGCCGATGTCTCTCTCTCTCTCTCACACACACACACACACACACACACACACCTCTCTCTCTTTCTGCTGCTGGACAGAGCTCAGGAGGGAGGCGTGTGAAGTAGCCTGGAGTAAAAAGTGGCACGTTGCTGGATTTCAGAGCTTAAGCACACAGGAGGGAGAAATTAAAGCATGTTGCACTGAAGGAAACTTCTGTAGGCCAACGTCTTGGAGCAGGAGACAGAGTTGAAGCTGGGCACTGATTAGCAAGAAACAGCCACTGAGCTGTGTTTACATGTACGTGCAGTAACACGTATCTGTTTTATACAGTATATTACAGCCACACACACACACACACACACACACATGCATCGTTGAAGCCGTAATAGCAGTAAATTAAGGAGGTGAAGCTAATGATAAGCTCAGTTTTCTGTTATTCTGTTAGTTGGAGGTAATACTTAAGCTAAGCTAAGCTTCAGGATACATGCTATCTAGTCTTCATCACTGTCTATGATTATGATCATGATTATGAATATTTTCGCTACCTTTTGGACTCACAAAAAAAAAGCAACCTCCATTTCTCCGTACAGACGACACAAGTGCACTGCAACGCATTTCATAATCCGCTACGCTACGTTACATTGCTACTTCATTGCTACCTCAAGTGCTACATTGCCACTCTGAACACGTCTGTAACTTCATCTTTATGTACACAACAGCTTAATCATCTCAGATGCACAGAAAGAAGAACACGCCACTGATGATCCAAACCAAAGAAGTAGCTATTTTGGCTAATCAGCGCTGCACAATATCCTGTTAGATAGTTAAAGAAAATATTTCCTCAGATCCGCTCTGTCTTCCAGCTTACAACAACACTAACAACAACGTGATAAATACTGACAGTGTAAGAAATGTTTTATTGAAATGTCATTCTCAAAAACATCTTTCAAAAAAAAAGAAAGAAAGAAAGAAAAACTGTTAGCTGATGTACAAAGATGTCTTGGGAAATCTTTTTTCACCACCGGCTAGTGTGTGTGGGTGTGGGGTTTTTTATTTTATTTTTTTAATGGTTTATTAATTCTGTGATAAACATGAAATGATATGTGATACAGTATATTCATACTGTGAAAATTTTCAAAAAGCCTTCAAAGTTTTTGTGTTCCTGGATGTTATGGTTTGAAATTGTCCTGGAGCAGGTGGTGAAAATTAAAGGACAATTTTGATTGTGTCTCTTTGGGCATCCTTTACCAAATAAATAAATAAATAAATAAATAAATAAATGAGAGAGACGGAAAAAAGAGGGGGGGGAGAGAGACAGAGAGAGAGAGAGAGAGAGAGAGGAAAGCGGATAACTAGACAAAAGTGGGCAATTACCACTTCAAAACGCCTGCTTGGTCCCAGCTCTCCTGGCTTTATTGAAACAACAAAAAAACAAGAAGACCAGCAGGAATAATGGCTCTAAAAGAGCACGTTAAATCAAACGCACATTCACCTCGCCATACAATCTGCAGGCATTGATTCTGGCACGGCCTCGGTGCCCGATCCGCTTCCCCCCACTAAGCCTTTGTGAATTTTAATTGGCAAAAAAAAAAAAAGCATGTGTGTCATATTACGGAAACATGTTTTCAATATCTCTCTCTCTCTCCGTGTTGCATCATTATTTATTGAAGAGCTCTCTCGGTGATCATGTCGAGCTCAGAGACAGAGAATGAGCTACAAAGACAGGCAGAAATGTCCCCTCGACTGAGACGTCCTCTCAATTCTCCAGCAAAGCCAGAGGGCTTGGAATATCTGTGTATGTGCGTGGACAAGCTTTCCTTTCAACTACATCCAACTCTGCTTTATAGCAGCATTAAAATGTCGTAATCCTGCATTTCCTAGCTGGTGGATACACGCCCTACACGGCGTGGTGCGCTTTCAAATATTCATTAAGGAGATGAGGAATGATGTAACTGAATATGTAGGCAATATAGAAACAACAAAAAAGTGTAACAACACAAAAACAAAATACAACAGCGCAGCAATAATATACCGTAGCCTAACATGCAACATTTCTTTATAGTAGGAAGATCCTACTTCCAAGTTCGGAAATCGGAATTACAACTTGTCACCCAGCCGGAAATCTAGCACAAATAAGGAAGCAGCATTAAAAAAAAAAGGACGCCCTTCAAAAACAGTTTTTGTTGCTGTTGTTTTTTCAAAAAGCTAAAAGACAACAAAGTGTAAAGGAAATTGCATTGACTAGCTAGCTAACCAGTGAACCATGCTGCGGCAAAATACGTTAAATTAATTCAAGAAAATAGCCACGAACGAAGGTTCAGCAATCACGTCCACGTTAATCTAACTTTCTGTTTATGAAACGGATTTTGTTGAAACATTCCCATACATACACATAAATGAATTCTTACATGTATTGATGCCTTGCCTTCCACCATGTTTGTTAGTGCCATGCCCTTCTCTACGTCACAATTCGGCATCTCATGGAAAAATTCAAGCAATTACGACTTTGTTTGACCATTCACTTACTAAACTCGGAACTCGGAATTACAATTTCCGATAGCACATGAAAACCAAATAAATTCGAGCTAGCTAACATCTGAGAGATTAGAAATAAAGCTCTTGCTACTTAGCCGTAGCTAACTTGGTTTTGAAGAATCAGTACTTGTCCTTCACGTTTGACTTCTACCTCTTACTTCTGAAAAGAAAAAGAAAAAACTTCCTACCCAGTACATTTTTCTATAATAATGCATTTACGTATAAAGTCACTAGATGATTTTTAGCATCAGACACATCAAGGAGGTGATCTAAATTCCTAACCAATCTAAATGATCAAAAATGAGACCTAATATCATCACTGGAATCAAGCTGCTGCTACGTATACACTTTATTTATCATGCTAACTATTAGCATTCGGCAAATGTGTATCATCAGAGTTAGCGTTGTGCGAGCTAACATTTGATAGATTAGCAATAAAGCTGTTGTTATGACTTTTGGTGAAAACGGACCTAATTTACCTTTATTGTGTGATTTGAGGTGTTGATTTTTGAATCTTTCTTCTACTTTCTTATATTTTCAAGAGTATGATTTTTAGATTTGATACTTTCCTCCTTTAACCAGGGTCAAAAAGTTTGACTTCAACATTTACCAGAGGGTTTATTTCGAGGACATACTTGAGTAAAAAGTTTCTGTACTTCCGCCACAACTACTATGCTGTCGGTCGACGGAGAAACAGTTTAAAACAAAACAGGAAGTCCAAAATGATCTGCGCAGTCTCACTTTTACTAAACTCGATTCATTTCTCACAAAGGTTTGACTAACCACAGCTTTATACAGGCTTCAAAAACATAATCAAACCAGAAGTGATTGATTTGAAAACCTACTTTATTAAGAAAAAAAAAACAAGAAGACAGAACACATCTTTCTGACTCGGCAGTCGGATTATTTGCTCCAGGCGTTGATTAGAGCTAATTAATGATACCAAAGGCCGGGGACGCAGCTGAGGCTTCTGCTCAAGCCATAAAGCAAAAAGGGATCTTTATATGATAGTGAATATGTCATGAAATATTCCTCTGTAGGGAAAAGGGAGAACGTGTGAAAGTGAGAAACTGCAGGAATGACAGGAACAGGGCCTCATCTCGTAAGAACTACAGCACGGCTGTGGTGACCACATGATACATGACACAGTACTGCTCTAACACTCACTGTGTGTGTATGTGGGTATGTGTGTGTGTGTGTGGGGGGGGGGGGGTGATTTCATTGCTAAAGTGTTTTTTAAAACCGTGTTTCAGTGTTAAAGACAGAATCTAGCCACATTCTAGCATCATTTTGACCTTGAACCAAAAAGGAAAAGATGTGAGATTAATTGAATCATGTAACACACAATTTCAATCCTTTAGAGGTAGGAACTATGGCAAAAATATATCCATGATAATTAAAGACCTTTCATGATAGATGATTTGTATCACGGTGTTTGGGCTTGCGAAAAAATTTGATATACCATATACATTTTAAAAAATAATAATTATTATGCCACATTTTAAAAAGATGAAAATTATTCAAATGTATATTTTTCAAGTTACAAGTTTCAGTCTTTGGAATCAGCACCTTGTAACGGACACGAGAAGGTCTTCGAGATAGAAGAGGTTCTAAGAGAATTGTATAGTTATAGTTGATACGTAGCTCAACAAAATAGACTTTGTGTCAAAACTATAGTGAATTTCCTGGTTACGCAACTGCATTTTCTGACCATGTAGGACACACTTACTTATAGAAGTGAGTTATTTATAATCATGGTATATGTTATCACCTAAACGAGAAAGGGTTCCCTTTTGAGTCTGGTTCCTCTGAAGGTTTCTTCCTCATGTCGTGTCACCACTGTCGCCTCAGGCTTGTTCATTAGGGATAAATTCATATGCTTAAAATGTATATTTTTTGTAAAGCTGCTTTGTGACTATTGTTAAAAGCGCTATACAAATAAAATTGACTTAACTTATACTGTCTTTTTATACTTGAATGTTTAGAAAATATGTATATAATATAGAGAATATGACATTTTGCAGTGCTTAAAGCTATACTTAGCAATTTTGGTGTAAGTTAGCTAAAGCTTTGAAGTGCAAAATTAGAAGGGCACTCGGTAGAGTGTATACCTCCACCAAGTCACATATTATCAACATCAAAACAAATCACTTGAACCTTGGATAATACTAAAGCTGTACACCAAATTTCATCCAAATCCATTCACTACGTTTTG
>JAOTRR010000002.1:2269675-2283260 GCA_028570945.1 Gogo arcuatus
ATAATTTGTAATTCTTCCTCACTTACGGTGACAAAGCGATTGGCAGCCGTTTTGCTGAGTTGCTCGAGGTGATTATCGAGAAATAGTCTGAATTTCTATAATCACCTGTGTATTTATACTACATTTTAATAATACTTTGCTGTATTTCTCAGTATTGCCGTGCGATGGATCTGGGTAGTTTTTTCATTTTTCCGGCCCTCATGTTGCATTTTTCCGGCCCTGAGATAAACCCCACCCGCCAGACAAAACAGAGCTGCTTATTTACACAAATGTTACCTTAAAAGGCAACTCATGAGGTGTACATATTTTAGATACAGAGTACAAGAGAATTACTTGGGTGAAGGAAAAGTTTGTTAATGCTTTCATTGCAGTTTTATTGCAATTCATCTCACAGGCAGCAGAGGGCTCTAAAAAATACAGACTGCTCCTTTAAACAGTTTTGCTCTCACTGTATGTGGAGATTAGTGCTTTTTGGGATGCATAATGCATAAAGAAACACACGTTTGCACACATGTAGGTGCGAGCACACACACACACACACAGGCTTTTATCCAGACACGCTCGCCGATGTTGAATAATGGTGTCCGCTTTGGGAAGCGGCAGTTCCGGCCTTATTGCTTCCCATCCAGCTCCATCAGCACTTTAGAAGATTAAGTTCTGGCTTCCCTTATCGCCTCCAGCTCTGTGCTCCTGGCTGTGTGTTGGCTTTCGCAGACCCGGCCACATCCCCCTTTCTCCACAGCTGCCTCACCCCGCTGTCTCCACAGGACCTTAATTCGGCCTCTTCTTTCGCTCCTATCTGCTTGTTTCACATTTTTTCCTCTCCGGCTGCTCGATTCATCACCGCAGGATCAGAGGAGAAGGGCCTCGCCGTCACTGAATGTTATCAGCCATCTCAATGACGTCCCCGGTGCAGGACACAGAGAGACAGGAGGTTTATAGAGAGATGTACGGATCCATCAGTTGACCTTTTCAGTTTGGAAGCATGCAGCATGTAGTGGAAATATTCTGCCTCGCATGTTAATCCGTTATCAACAGCACGCCTGCCCTTAATTATGCAGAGGTGACTGATAAATTAGCGTAGGTGGAATTGTGATTATCTCTTCAATCCGGCCTCTATCTGGAATTAAAATCGACGGCTCATCAGTAGATTACATGATGCGCTGAGTCCAAAAGGGTGCGAACCTTCCCATGCAGCACGCACACGTCATATCATAGCATATCATAGCTCGCAGCATATCCATCATATCTCCTCCCAAAACAAGATTACAGTGTGATTAAATTCAGCACATTGACATGGCACAGCCGCATGCAGCTGGAATCACATTTCGAGACATTGTGTGTGATGACCAGGTCGCGCTTCGAGTTCTCCGTCCCTGCTGCTGCGGTTCACAGGTCAGTCACGTCTCATTAATTATGCTTTCTCACATTAACTGCCCACCACTGCCCTCTTCTGGCTGAATGATCACCTCTACTGAATTTTAAAAAAAAAAACAACTGAAGATGAACAAAAGGTTGAGTTCAAATCTACCAGAAATCCACTGGTAAGCACTTGAGCAAGAACTTTAACCTTTTTTAACTGCTCAAGTATACACTTGGGTTTAACAAAGCAGCTGATAAATGAATAAATGGACAGAGGGCATCATAACAGTGGTTCCTGTTTTTTCTCTCTCTCTCTCTCTCTCTCTCTCTCTCATATATATCACATCACCCATATATGGCATATAATACATTTGACATAAGAGTAAAAATTGGCGATGTCTCCCCCCCCAAAATCATTCCATTAGTATGAAAGCGCTAAAATATTAATAAATTATGAATAACATACATGACATACATGTGTGTTCCAGTTTTGCCATGACTGTGTATCTTTAGCTGGGATCATCTTGTTTCTCCTCTTCATAATATTCCCATTTGGAAATTCGGTTAACCCTTACATGCATAAATGTATTATTTAAATGATTAAAATTAAGTTATTATGAAACATCCAGTTTCTCTAGAAATGTTATGTTCTACACTCAGTGTTTTATTTTATATACGAGTGTGTAAGTGAGGCTCAATTTGGATGAAGAATAATTTCACTGTCGGCCTACACCAGGAGATACTACGGTGTCGGAGAGCATCTTCATCATCCACTCACGCGTTCCCTCCATCCTGACCTAAAAACAAAGTTACACGGTCTTCAAGCTGACCGGTGCAGGAGTGACAGGAGCACAGGACCTGGACGCTCAGGTGGACATACCGTGGAGGCGAGTGGAGCATGAGACGAGATGGATTGTGGCACACTGGATCTCCAGCCGGCCAACTAGCCTCGCTGTCAGGACGATTGTCTGAAGATCACACAGAGCAAAAAGAGAAGAAGAAGTGGGAAATGTGAAGAGAGAGAGGGGGGGAGGGGGAATAGAGGAGGCTCATCTATAAAACCCCTTTCATACATGCAACAGAAAACGTTCCAGCAATTTTGTGGAACACGATGAGCCGCAGTCAGAGTAGGAGGAAAGGTTGTGTGTTTTTTTTTTGTTTGTTTGTTTGTTTTTGTACAATTCCCAGCAATGTTCCGCTTGAGTTCATAGCGAATAACCAGAACAACTTTTTATCCAGGTCAGATGTAGAAGTGTGTTACAAAGTGCTCTAGCTTTTATCTTCTGGGTCTTTTCTGCTTCTGTGTAGTTTATCATGCAGAGTTTTTTGAAAGTCACCGACACATTTTTTGCAACTCGTCTGTCTAACTAAATCTGCAGTCAATAAATAAGTAGACATCACATGCTGCCTTTTCAATATGGTGACCTACAGCTGCACAATGCATTAGCAAAACCTCATCAACATTAGCAAAAAATTGTTGAGCTTTCAATACCAGAAACAAAGCTTTGTCAAAATCCTGAACGTTCCCAACAGCAGAAGTGCTCCAACCCACTAGGGGCAGTAATTAGCTACATGGTTATTGTGATTAGATCCATAGCAAGCTCCTTGGCTAGGCAGGACCATGCATTTTCATAATACTGCTTCCTCATTTCATTTGTTTGCTACCTGTCCTCTGAGGAAGCAGGGAAAGGAAATAAGAGACACTGATGACAAACGTTTTTGTTAATTGAGACGTCTTCGCTCAAGGAAGCATCACTTTAAAGTGACACCACTTATCAGTGACATGATGTACAGGGTACACGTGTTTTATTCTAGTGTTCAATTGTTCATCACATCACGCACTACAATAAAAGTCGGTGAACAAAAAAGAGAAAATAAAAGCTGGATGTGGCAAAGGAAACCTTTTAAGCCAGTTATTTATATCTGTAATTATGTAATCTTTATTTCATTTTAAATTTTTTTTTGTTATTTCTGCTCGCACTTAAAGGTTTGTATGCCATTTTCCGTTGCCATATTTCTGATCAATGAATGAGAATTTTAAGAGGAAATTTTCAGCCGTTTTTGATTAGTCTAATTATGTGCAATGTGTGACCAGACCAAACAGTAAACAAATCAAAAGTATCCAATTTTCTCTGATTTCAGGTTCAAGAAACCGACTAATAGGTGTGAATGTGTCCTAAGAGCCTCTGCAGGTCTTAGTGTGTGACTGGAGTGGGTCAGTAAGAGGTCAAGGACACGCACACAGCTGCTCTGTAAAAATATTCAGATTTTAAACTTCACCTTTTGTCAAGTATATACCGGTTGTCCAGTATAATGTAGTGTTATATTACCTTATACAATTTACATATAAATGGAGTTTTGTATACTAAAACGTGTGCAGCGGGTAGCATCGCTGCCTCACAGGGTCACTGGTTCAGTCATGAGCTCGTGTTACTGTCTGTGTGATGTGTGGGTTTCCTCCGGGTTCTCTGGTTTCCTCTCACCTCCCAAAAACATGCAGGGAGATGGAATGGTGACTCTCTGTGTGAATGATCCAGGAATTGGGATATCAAGCGAAAAGATCAAATGATTTTGATTAATGATGAAACAGGAGGTAGGGAACAGATGGCAGGACTTGATGTGTACTCCGTAAAGAACGAGCATCTCCGCACCCCCTGCACGAGTTCTTTTGTTCATGTGCAAGTCAGAAAAATCCAACTCGCGCGACATCAAAAGAAACAGACACACACTTCCAAATATTGTGTCTCACCTCTCCGGCATGCCATTTTCTGTTTCATCCTCGTATATATATTGATCTCAAGATAGACACAAATTCATTTTTCCCCCTCTGTCTGTGTACAAGTGAAGAGATTGTAATTCTCTTTGGTTATTAGAAAAACGCACAGTACGACTGCACCGGCTCTGAACACCAGCCAGAATCCTATTACAGGAAGCCCGCATCAGATACAATGAAGTATTTTCAAGGGATCTCAAGACAACAAAGTATATAAAAATGCCATAAATAAAAAATATCAGACAATCTTAAGAGCATTAGAAGTTTGATCCACTTCAAGCCGAGGCCACCAGGGACGTTCATTCCACTAATTATTCATAAAAATGAAATGCTGTATTAATTTGTCTCAATCTGATTTAATTTTGACTTCAATGAGTTGTTTTTTTTTCCCTGATGAGGCAGTTTGGCAGGAAAAAAGTGATTGGATTTTTTTGTTACATGGCCCTTAATAATGATGCAGATGGATGGAAGATTTCTGTACACGCACCTAGTTGCTTTTATTTCACCTGCCTGCAGTCAACTTCAAAATTGGCACTCTTTTTGCTAACCCTAGAGGTTCACATACTTTTGCCACTCACATATGTATATCTGTTAGCAAAAAATTGCTATGGTATGACTAGTCCCATGATTAATGGGAATAGTGGATCATTTTCCTCAATAAATAAATGACCAAGTATTATGTTTTTATCTCATTTCTTTAATTTGGTTCTCTATCTACTTTTAGGACTTGTGTGAAAATCTGCTGATGTTTTCAGTCATTTATGCAGAAATATAGAAAATCCTAAAGGGTTCACAAACTTTCAAGCACCCCTGTAGATAGTCCTTGTTGCAGAATCAAAAGTCCATGGACTGGAGATGGGCCTGATCCAATGTCACCTATAACCTCTAACTCACAAGACATGAACAACACACACACACTTATCCAGCCTGAAACACACCCCTTGGACTTTTGGTTTGTCTCCAAAAGGTAGGAGTTGCATCAGGTCTGACTCCACCCCTTGGACTTCTTGTTCTGCCACAAGGGATACTTGAAAATATGTAAGTGTATAGTTTGTTTTATTATAATTATTTCTAGTGAATTAAAGTGCAATTTTTTTTAACTGCAAAACGCTGGTTTCAAAAGTATTCCCCCCCCAATATAACAGACCTTCCTCCGTGCTCATTTCATGCTCTCTTACGTTTTCAGTGCATTTATATGCATGCTGTCTTTAATTTAAAACGCAGGCTTTTATTTGGGAGCAAATATGGAGACTGTAATGGTCACTGCAGAACAACAGTTGTGCATCCTGGAACGTTTTCTGTATTGATTTGGATGTTGTTGAAGGATCTATCTAGGGGCAAGTTTTAATCCCCTGGCAGATGGAGCCATGTTTTAGGCTGGATCTTAGCGAAATGTACGATGCTATCAATCTTCAAGCAAGGCTTAATACATCAGTGATCCATATTCTTGTATACAGACTTTCCAAGTGTTTTATTCCTCTTATACTACAGCAATTTGCCAATAATTTTTATTTTTATAGAATGACATGTAGTACGCTTTATCCATTTTATAGTTACATTTAATGTATTGGAACACCTAGAAACAAGTCAGGTCCTGTTCTTACTTGCATTATAGCAGCTATAAATAGTCATTCCCACACCAACCTCTCCCCCCCCCCCCCCCCCCCCCCCCCCCCCCCTTTATAGTTAAGACCACAAACCCAGCTTGTCATTTTACTGAGAAACAGGAAGGACTTTCCTGTGTTGGAAAACTTAGCTGCAGCATTGCCTCTGACTGTTTGCAAAGCAACGACACTTGAGACTCCTTCCGTAAATGCTGAATAAACATATCCTAACAGCAAATGTCAACCTATGAACATGTTTTTAAATAACGTCCCTATGTAGTTACTATAGAAACAATATTAGAACAAGCGTATTAATATAAACCTGCGATTTGCTTTGTAGCTGAACCTACTGTTACTATTACAGAAAATTAATCAACACCTTCTGACCAATCAGATTACGTAATCATGGTCGTTTTGTTCACGATCACGACTGTTCATACGTATTTCATGGGAAGAATGGAAAACGGCTCAGTTCAGCCGATGGAAGCAGAACTCCACGCTTCCAGTCTTTGACAGGGAGGGAGAGGGGACTACGAGCTGCTGGAGATGTCCTCCGAGTCTCAGACACACACCTTGTTAAGGCTGTTAGGATCAACGCTTTGATTGATCTACATGTCAGATCCTTAAGTGAAGCTCCAGTCTACAGCTCATTTTACACCCCGAGGTCAATTAAGAGCTGCAGAGGTGACGGAGGAAGTCAGGCTGCTGGTGCCTTTGTCTCGTGCTTGGACCATCTCCGAGAGCGAGTTTCAGCCCTACCACCCACCTTTATGCATCCGTGCTGCCTCATTTGCCTGTCCTTCTTCACTCATCATGGGGGAGGGTTTGGCCCTCAAGGACAGTATTATGTATCTTATGTATCTTGCATGCACGTGAAGCTGGAGTCAGGGCAGATATACATGCATACAAATGAGGGACAAGGACACTTGTTTTTGAACTTGTTTCTTTTCCATTAGCACATGCAGAATGAGCATAACAATGCAGAATGTTAAACAGGAATAAACAGATTGTCCTGCATTAGCCTATTTAAGGCCACTCCATCGCTGACAGATGGAAAAGAACATTTTCAGGTCTTCACGTCTTCCTGGCATTAAATATAGATGCTGTCGGATTACCATATCACAAGAGAGCATGATTAATGGGAAGTTTGACTCACTAGCGCTGCTCCTTATTCCGTCACTAGCAGGCTAATGGGCTTTGATTTCATTCAGATCATCCTTTACCCATCAACCTAACCATCCGCTCTTAACAGGAAGAGGGGTTTTCCCACCACGCCACCCACGACTACAGCTTCGGAGTACAAATGAGATGGGTTTGAAGCATCCTTGCACCACCACAGCTTCATCAGAATGTCAGCTTGTCTTTTAAACTTGATACAATGCGGGATTATCATCTTGACCAATTTTTATGTAATCCATTTATTTTATTCGCCTTGAATTATAGGCCTTGAATCTACGTCCCTAATAAATGGTATGTCGCTACCCTCAACCCCTCCTTCTTCCTCCTTGAAAGACATGCCTGGAAAGGGTTAAAGCCCCTTCCCCCTGACTTTGCCTCCCTCTCTGTCTAGTCCTCTCCCTTTTTCTGTCTCCCTGCATCCATTTGCAAATGATCTCGCTTGTCTGCATATTGTCACTTGCAGACTGCCCGCACATTCATCAACTGTCGGCCAGCGCTCGGCGGCGCCCCCCGCGCCCTCCACACTTAATTGTTCCTACTCTGACCTGCGAGAATAGAGAATGATGTCCCCCTCTCTCACGCCAGTGCAGGGCGACGAGAATTAACAACTCTGCAGGGATGGACGAAGCCTGTCGCAGTCACGTAGCCTTGCTTTTCACATAACCACCCCTCCACCCCCCTGGCCATGTTTCTGGGGCATAGTCCTCCCCCTCCATTACTACATAACTCAGAAGACACACAAAAAAAGACAATGCCAAACCACACAGTTGAGAGTCTTACAACATCTTGGGTCTGTGTTTTCCAGATCTGGATGGACAGTCTCCACTTTCTCTCCCGCCACGAAATGACTTGAGAGCCATGATTTGATTCCGTATATTGACATTTCTGTTATAAAACAAAGTCAGAATAATTTCATGTCAGTGTTTCACAGCCAGTAGTGTTTGAGGTACACCACACCCCTGCTGAATTTAAACATACTTGATGGTAGTTTAGCGAACACGCTAAATATGGAGAACAGGGGATAGTTTAGCAAGACTCTTTGTTCAACTGTGGAGTCTTTCACACTGCCTCCTTCACACATCGATGAGCCATCAAAGAAATCTTTCCCAGTGAGAATCTCTCCCAAACTAGTTTTTTCAAGATATACTGTTATATTGGTGTCTACAATGGATGTAAGGCACCACATGAGCATGCCATTTGCATGTACATGGAATTGCATGGCTCAGGCTTGTTTCTCTCCAGATCGAGACTCGCATTTCACGTTCTCCCACGCATCACAGTGACTTCTAAACAACGGTGCTGCATTAGCTACGACAAGGCATCAATTATAAATGGTTTCACTGTTGCAAAATACTATTTCCAGTTGCCTTAAATGGGATTAAAAATTAAATGCTACTGAAAAGGAATAGGAAAGCAGCTTGAACTCCTACTACTTTCAAGCAGAACTGCTTGGGCCAGTGGGGAGCAGAAGAGGGGCTGCTTTTAGGAGAGAGATGTTCATGCAAGGCCACATGATGCCAAAAATCAAAACCTTTGATGGCTGGTCTCTGAGCAGATATCCAGCAAATATTTACCCAAGCTAAGCCTGCAGTACATAAACAAGCACTGCTTAAAAAGTGCTACTTAAAAAAAAAAAGTCAAAGCAGAAAAGTGAGCAGGGGAGTAGTTCATAATTTACTATGACCTGCTGTTAGGAAGCGTAACTTGTGTTCGGATACATGCCGTGAGCCGGGCAGAACAGAAACCCGTTCTTGTAGGTATTAATTCACCTTTTTTAAATCTTAGACAGCACAGAGAGGAGGGATAGCAAGTGTTGGAGGATGAATCTTCCAGTCTGCTCCTTTTTTACTTTTCAGTCCCCATGTAGGATGTCCAGCAGTAGGAAGTGAAGACAGCCAAGGCCCTTCATTAATGAGATCATGTTGTTTATTATTATTATTAGTAGTAGTAGTAGTAGTACATATAATTCTACATTCAAACATTGTGTCACACCTCATAGCTGAGTCTGACGCTAATGACGTGGCACCAAACTATAAGGTGAGGGCGAGCCGTGCAATGACCCCTTGTTCTTTGTGTGATCCATATAAATGTTGTAAGAAAAGCTACAACTACTAACCCCGCTGAGATGGTTGGTTGGATGGATGGTTGGCAGATGGGTTGGTTGGTTGGCTGAATAGATGACTGGATTGTCAGTTGGACAAATTAGATGGATGGGTGGATGAATAGTTGATTTGGAAGAGTGGGTGGGTGGGTTTTTGGTATTTGATTGGATATATGGATGGATGAATGACTGGATGATTGACTAGATGGAGGGATAGATGGGTGCATTTTGGATGGATGAATTAAATGATGGATAGTTGATTGGACTTGTGGTTGGTTGGCTGCCTAGCTGGATGGGTGGGTGGATTTTGGATAGTTGATTGGATGGATGTTTAGTTCATTAGACAAATGGATGGTTGCATGAAAGGGCGGATAGTTAATTGGGTGAATGGATGTTTCACTGAATGGTTGGTTGCTTGGATGGATGGATGGATGGATGGAGTGATATTTGGATAAATGGGTGATGCTGTATGGATGGATGGATATATTCATCTGTTTTTCTCTCTTTCTCTGTTTTGAAACACTTAATTCACATGATCTCTCACTCACACACCATGTAAATACACACATGCCTGCACTCTTTTTTTTTTTTTCTCCTCCCCACTTACAACCCCCCCCCAAACACACACGTACGCACGCACACACACACACACAGATAGCTATTCAGTAATGTCTTTGTATAAATTCACACACTTTACAGAAAAGCAAACCCAGCCTTTGAATGTTCATTTATAAACTATGAATCATTTCCATACATAGTAGATGTTTAGACTGAACCTCATATCTCCTGAAAAGTTTTTCTCAAGAGAAAAAAGAAGGTGATGAACAGGAGATGAGAGGAAGCATGACGCTTAATGGCGATCACTTCAAACAAACAGTTAGCAGGTGCTGTTGCAGTTCAAGCGCTTTTTATGTTACCGTTAGCATGAGAACCATTTAAACGGTCTGCACAGAAACCACAGGCTGTGTACAGTCCACCATCTCACCTTTACAGACTCAAAGAGCTGCCCAAAGTGGAGAACGCTCCAACCGCCCGCAGCACTCTCAAACCTGCCTGTGGTTATTGTGACAGCCTTAACGCTTTCAGTGCTATAAAGGGCTGTACAACTGTTCTCAGTGTAAACGTAACATTTTTCACTAATTTAAAACACCAAATGTAATCACATGCAGCCTGATGTGTGCACTGGAGCAATAATACACACACGCGCGCGCGCGCGCACACACACTTTCATTGTTCTCACTCTGGCAGTTACGTGCAGTGGTAGCACCAAAAGCGGCCAGCTATAATGAAACACAAGCAACATAACATCATGATTACTTTGTACAGTGTTTTTATCAAAGCACTTTTGAATGCTTGAATCTGTTTGATCAGAAGGCTGTAATTCTAGCTATAAGGTTTATATTAATGTGCTCGTTATCGTTACTATCATAACTGAACAAATAAATAGTTATGACATACTGTATGTGACGTCCTGACATAACCCCTGTTGGTGCAAACAGCCCTTGAACTGCAGAAGAACTTCCATTAATACTCAATGCTGTGAACCTTTTATAAATTCACTCAATGAATCACTCAGCTGTCAGATCACACTTTGTCAAAACAGGGAATCGGCTTCGCATAAACATCTGAGGTCAGGATTCTGTCCAATAACAAAGAACCACACCGACCTCCGAACCTCCACCGCAACAGCTTCGCGTTCTCGGGCAAAGGACGCAAGACATATTGGTAAATACGTGCATGACAATATGGTTTCCATTTGAAGGCACCGAGATCCATTGTATATTAATAGAGTGGGTGTTTTATTCATGAACCAGATTACTTTGGTGCAGGCCGAGGAAGCAGCACACACTCCTGCTCTCGGATGTGACACGAGAAATCCTAACAACAGCGGACAAGTGCAGCACTGCCCCCGTTTACCACTGCCCACCCTTCTGCCCATTATAATAATCTATTCAAGGATTAAAAGGAGTTTTATCTCCAAGCCCATGAATAATGAATGCCATATTTCAAAATTTAATTGCCCTGAATTAAATGATTCAAGATAATGTTTCTTTTATAAATGTGTAATGGTGGTAAGGGGCAAAAATACATTTGATAAAATCCAAACTTTTCACTGGAGGAAGACAATGGACCAGTGACCTTACATCATCATCAAATGAGAGACTGCATAGTGGAGGACCTTAACATCTCTAAGTGAAAACGGTGAGGATTTTAACTTGTTCATCACAGAGAGTTTCTCAAGAGGCTTCTCCATACTCCTGATGGAGTCCATCAAGGATTTGAGAGAGTAGTGATATAGATTCTCAAATCCTATAAGGCTAAACAAAACGGCAAGGAATCAATGTAAACTAGGTGTAATGGAAATAGACATTTCCGCACACGTAACGTACATGTAACCGATTTTGACTAATATCTAGAAGGGATACACTGTAGGGGCAATGCAGGAAGCTAAAGCTAGCTCGCTACATGGCAAAAGTAGCAGATTGAAGCTACATTTAAGATTATCTTTTGACAATTATGAATAAAAGGAAGTGGCTTAATTTGGCAGCTCCAAAATAAAAAAAAAAGCAGCCATATAACTTGGGTGAAAAAAATACATAGTGTGTGGTCCTTTTCTTAAGAAAGACTGGGTTGATCACACTCATGGAAAGGAATAGTTGTGGCAGTAGCTTTACTAATGAAGATTAGCCAAGGTCTCTTGTAGTGATGTAATTAGTTAATACTTTCATCCACCACGTAGAAGGAGTAGTGCTGATTAAGCGAAAAGTAACCCACGACTGACCCTGCTGTTCTACGAAAATAATGCATGCTCGGGGGGGGTCAACAGCCCAACGCGCAAGTGGGGTGTATTCCCTCCACAAAGTGTATTATTTTCATACAGCAGCACGGTCTGGAGTGTGTTATTCCATTTATACCACAGTGATTTGCCAATGATTACAATGTTTATTTATCAATGTAAATAATGAAACATCTTTTACAATGTTTACGATGTTTATTTACAGTGAAACATCATGTAGTTTAACAGTCTACAGTTAAATTTCATGTCATGGAATGTCCGAGAGACAAGTTAGTTCCTGTTCTCGCCTACATTATAGTTGTTCCCTCACCATCCTCTTTTTTCCCCCCTCTTTCTTGTTCGCTTCGCAAAGCACTATGACCATTACAAAGCATCTTTCTATAAATGTAAAAAAAAAAAATCTTCTAACAAGTCACTACATCAATTAGAGGTTTTACTTTAACATTTTTTTTTTATCCATTTATTAATAGTCTTAGATTGTGTACGTCCACTGTACAAGTCCCGGTGTATGAGCTGTTACTATAGAAACGATAACATATTACGAAGAGTACCTTCATATTAACCTGTTCTTTCTGTTACAGCCTGTGCCGTCATAGGAAAATATGGCACACCTTCTGACCAATCAGATTTGAGCAATCAACCATGCTGTGGAATAAATAAGAAATAACAGGATTGAAGCAGTTAGTAGCCGTGTTCCAATTAACCTGCTTAATACGCAATTCGAAGTTGCGAACTTGATTAAAAAAAAAAAAGTGAGTGTAAGGGAAAGATGAATTTAGAAAAAAAACTGATAGTGCAGAACATTTTTATGCATGAGGTGGTTTTTCAGCCGGTACGATCTGAATATCTGCAAATCTCTATCTCAATATTTTGCAAAATTGAAATGAAAACAGTTTTTGCACGTCATGTCGAAGAACAAATGGAAACGCGGTGTTTCTGGGGGAAAAAGTGCTCTGTAAGAGCTATTGCGAGAGGTGAAACCCCACCTTTAATCGCAGAACATCACTCAGTGGAGAAACAGACCATTCATAAATATATTTTGTTGAAACTTTTTTAAATATTGCTTCTTTTTTTGTGAAAAACTGCAATGGAAACCCAGCTACTGTTACTAGTCTTTTATTCCTCTCACGTCACTGCGACTTGCCAAACAAATGTTTTGATTTAGTAACGAACAACATGGACCACATTCCATCCACTTATACATTTAATTTTGTAGAACGTCCAAAAAACAAGTTAGTTCCTGTTTTCATTTGTTGTAGCAGTCTTTCCCTTTCACCAGCCCCTTTTTGTTCCCCCTCATGAAGTTAATAAGAAACCACAAAGCTTATATTCCTGTCCTGAAGACTTCTCCATGTCAGAAATCTTAAATCTTCCTTAAATATCAATGTCTCCTTACCAAAAAAAACCAATTACGTTTTAACGTTAATTTTTAAAAAAAATTCTTTTTAAAAACCTGCTTATTGTTAGTGTTAGATTGTATGTAGCACCTGCTGTACAGGTCACTGTGAATGAGCTGTTACTATAGACATGTATTAGAAGGAACACACAGTCAGGGCTGCTGTTACAGAAAATGAATCAACATCTGACCCATCAGAATCGAGAATTATAAACAATAGCTGACAAAGCAAGCTGATTTGAAGAATTTGGTCTTGTTAAGAGCTGAAATGTACAAAAAGCAGCCACATAACTGATATACAAGTTAACAAAATCAAATTAACCCTGTCATGGCCAGCCCAATCTCCAGACCTGAACCCCACTGAAAACCTCTG
>JAOTRR010000002.1:2413205-2424383 GCA_028570945.1 Gogo arcuatus
CTATAAACAAGTATGACTGAAAAACTGTCTGTGTAAAATATATAATAATATATAGAGAAAAATAGAAAAATTATTTTGCCATTACCTTAATTCTTAAGTTTTGTAGTCTATTTGCTTGTGATAGTTGTAGTCAACTGACATGTTTACATTCATTCTTGTATTTTTTAGGGGTTTTTTTTCCAGTTTTATTTTTTTTCCAGTCAGTTTTTCAGTCATACTTGTTTATAGTGAGATACATAAAACTATTTGCCCAGAAATTGCCCATAATTCTGACAGGACAAGAATGAACTTTAGTGTTTGAGTGTAATTGTTGTGGCACCACTCACACTTTTAATATAATTTTAAGAAGCACAACAGACTCTCTCAGTACTATGATATGATATTTTAATTCTTGTTACAATATGTACATTTTTTTTTACACCAGTGCTACCAGAGTTAATGTACAACCAAGGCTACATCATCACCTAGAAAGCGATGTTTCCCTTTTTGTGATGAAGAGTCTGATCTCTGCCCCTCTGTAGGCTGTTTTATAACAATTTGTACAGTAAATAGTGCTATGAAAATAAAACAGGTCAGTTTAATAGATTCTGGTGGCTTTAATACAACTAGTAAATGACATGATGCAACCCTCTATAAAGCCTCCTCTAGAACTGAAAAACGGGGCAAATAATTCCTGAAGCAATTATAGAACATATGTGAAGACAACGAGAAGATCTGTCATCTTCCAACACCATATCAAATCTATACAGCTGCGACCCTGAACCCTTATGGAAAAAAAAAAGCCTGGGTTTCAAATAAACACATCTGGAGTGAAATGTCTACCACATGACAGCATATCAAGAGGATTTTAAAAGGGGATTACTGGAATAACGTTCATGTTTTTTATGGCTTAGGTTGGAATACGGGCTAGTTCATGGACATGTTACCTTTAAAACTTAAAATGTAGTGTAAAAGAAATTAGATCTTTTAATTTATTTTCAAGCGTAACAGTCAATAGTACGTTAAATAGTCACGCTATACTGATATACTGATACTCGGGTTGCACAACCTGTTTGACATTGCAAAACATCTGATAAGATGTAGAGTTGTTGTTTTTAGGCCTCCATCCTACATAAGTTACTTATCAAACCCAAAGCCTGCATGCTACAGCCCTCCCGCTAGCAACCAAACAAAACAGAGCGGCCAGAGAAACACGGCCAGACAAGAACAACGCGGCGTTCAGCTGCTTTTCTCCTGACAGCTGGTTGACATTAAGAGCAAACAACTGCATTGAACTGATGAGAGAAGCACTGCGAATTCTTGGAGGACGGCCCAGGATGGTGCATGCAGGTAAATTATTACACATTAAGGGATATGTATCTCTTTCATCTGGTTTACTTTAATATGGAGACCTGAAGTCTGGCGTAGGAGAGACGGCCTCCTGTTGTCCCGGATCCACAACAACACTGTCAGAGAGCTTTGAAATCATCTGCTATCTATCACCATTCTGGCACCTCCTGTCACGCCGCAACGTTAGATTCCCAAACGCTCCCTATGATGGCGCAGGGATTCTCTGTCACACTAATTTAAAAGGTATCTCCAGATAATCTCATAATGCTTCACCATGCTTTACACATGTACTAATCATTTTTAACTCGCTGTAAAACAGAGGTTTTGGTTGCTATGAGCTGAGTTTTTATGTCTTGACCAAGCACAGATGACTTTTTTCCAACTCCAAGGTCTAATATGGAACTGGTTCTTTTTTCCAAAATAGCTATTTTGCTGTCAGCTGCAACAAAATAAACAAACTGATGAGCAGCTACATGCAGAATACACATGTATCTGTTGACTTGTGAGTTGTCTTATAGCCCTAATAAGACTGGATTAGTTTTACATGTGGAGGTGGGGTAATGTTATTATTACATGTGGGTTTTTTTCCTGTTTTAATCACATCTGAATCTGTCTTCTTTTTTTTTTACAGACTGGGTGCTTCTCGAAGTCAAGGAAGAATCCTTAACGGTTGCATTTCAAGGATGCCATGCCATCGAATCCTGACTGTTCCTATGTCTAGGATCCTTCAAATTCTACCAAGGACCGAGTCCTTCATTCACAGAATTTTCAAGGATGCCTGTGTGTATCCTTGGCATTCTTAAAGCAACACAATCCTATAAGTACATACAAGGTGGGACCTTTTCAATGATGCACACCTGCACACTCGCTAGATTGTTTGTATATTATGTATTCTCTAGGATCCTAGGAAGGAGTCTTGCCTAGCCTGTGAAGGACCCGACTTGGAAGGACCCGTCTTACCAAGGAAGCATGCTTGACTTTGAAAAATACCTACTGTGTACACGCATCTGGAAAGATTATATTATATTTTTCCTTCCATAAAATGTCCAGTAGATATAAGCCCAGGTAATAAATATCCAGTCTGGACTGACACGTTGGTAAAGACTGCATAATATCAAGTGGGAGAAGATGTTTTGTGTTTTCTTCAGTAGAAAGACACTCCATGAAGCACTCTCTCTCTCTCTCTCTCTCTCTCTCTCTCTCTCTCTCATATCATCTCCCAGCAAACACAAAATGAAACCATGTCCTAGTATAAAAGACAGAACAATAAAATATAGACAATGTTTAAAATGATGTGTGAGAGAAGTGACACATCTGGGTGTATTAAGTAAAGCTCCTAGATCAACAAATGGTTATAATAAAGATAAAATAAAAAACAATCCATTTGTATTAAAATGATGTATATGTAGTCGATGTACACATGGATTTTTAGTCTGACAACCATGTGTATATGGTGAAGACACACCCATCTCTGTGATTTATACCATGTGAAGCAATCATAGCTGGTACATATGTCCTCCAGCAAGGTTACATCCCCTCCAAATAGCACTCTCAATGATATACTCATGATGTGCTACAACATTAAAGGCTTTGACTTGGGAGAGTAAATACTGAATGTTCCTAATCAGAGGTAAAGTTTGTAAAATGAAACACCAACATCGGATTATATGATGCTTTGGAAACACGGGATGCTTCTCAGCAATGTCCACTGAAGTCCAGTACAGACATCTTATCAGTGCAAGAGGAGTTAAAAATGGACCTTTCCTGAGCCTTTCATGAGCTACATGCATGCCTTAATAGCACCAGATGAGACCCAGTCACATTGGGCCTCTACATCCTGGTTCCTTCAACACTTCAAAGGGATCATGTAGAGGCCCTGTCTATGACCCACCAGGGACATCAAAGAGAAGTCATAGAACATGATCGGCCAGACACCAAGAGCCACAAACACGGACATGATGGACATCGTCAAACAGCCAGCGCTGTCAATTCCATCTGAATCAGGCACCTTTTAAAATCCATCTCAAGGGACGAATAAGGTTCAATCATAATCATAATTCCTCTAACCTCCTTCCATCATCCAGTCTATCTAGATAACTCTTCCTACTTGTGCAGGTCATTCCCCAAATTTTAAAGGACCTTTTGAGTGCAGGCCACCACAACCACATCTGTATGGCTTCTGTTTCCCAGAGCGCACATCTGGAGACCTGATTTGATCATCCCTTTCGTCTTCTGGCAAAGAAACAGCAGTGAAGGGGAGAGGGGGGAGAAAGGGGTTAGCGAGGCTGCCTGATCAAAGCTTTCCTCTGCTGATCATGTGTAGCCTGCCTTGTCTCACTTCTCTGACTCCGTCTCTCCCACACGCAAAGCAGATGTCCTCCACTGCAGACGATAAACTTCACCCCAACAGCGGCTCTATTGAATTTCACCATCTCCAAGGAAGCAAGAGAAGCACCTTCTGTGTCCTTAAACTAATTACTGGTGCCACAGTGTGCCTGAGTCATCTCAGTTAAAGAGTATGATGGATTCCCAAGCTGGAGCTGTATTTACTTTTTAAAATCCAAGACAACCATAAATCAAAATTATAGTGATGCTGGGGATTTTTATGCATCTCACAAGTGTGAAAGTGATTATGTCCAAGTAGCCCTGCCTACACTCTTAGGAAAATAGGTTCCTCATGGGTTCTTTGGAGAGATAAGGGTCCTTAGCTTCCTAAATAGGCTGTAACTAGAACATTTGAGGGATCTTGATGTGTCTCACATGTGTGAAAGTGATTATGTCCAAGTAGTCCTGTCTACACTCTTACAAAAAGGTTCCTTAAGGGTTCTATAAGTATATAAATGTTCTTTGCTTTCTAAAAATGTTTTACCTGGAGACCTTGCTGGATTTTTTTTATTTGTATCAAAAGTGTGAAAGTGATCATTTCCGTGTAGCCCTGTCTACACTTTTAGAGAAAAAAAACGTTCTTCAAGGGTTCCTCGGATAGATAATGGTTCTTACCTTCCTAAATGGGTTGTACCTGGAACCCTTGTGGGTTTTTAAAGCATCTCATAAGCAGAAAAATGATTATTTCCAAATAGTCCTGCCTACACTCTTAGAAAAAGAAGGTTCCTCAAGGGTTCTTCAGAGAGATAAGGGTTCTTAGCTTCCTACATGGGTTGTATCTAGAACAATTGATGGCTCTTTATGCATCTCACAAGTGTGAAAGTGATTATTTCCAAGTGCTCCTGTTTAACTCTTAAGCCCCTTTTGCAGAGATATTCCACAATAATGCTGTAAAGAAGACCCCTCATTATGCCGGCTTTGGTTGTTGACACAGAACCAACCAAAGCCAGCATAAAGCCACACCAATGTGTGTTTTTCATAGCATTCCAGCATTCTGGAACCAGAGGCGTGACAGAGCATCGGCGTCTAGGGTGATGTATAACATACTATGTGTCGGAAATACGAATACCCCAAGCATACCGGCGTTGCTTTCAAAACAATAATGGCGGGTGAACTGAGTGTTGAGGTGCTTTTGCTAGCCACGCACATTTATACCACTCTTTAAATGCAAGCAAAGTTGCTGAGCATCGTGTTTGTGTGATCAGAAATATGTTGAAGGAGAAGTTGAAGAGAAGTGAGAAGTGATTCGAGGCAAAAAGGCACGTGTACCTTAGATGCCACGGAGACTTTTGAATTTGTGCTGGTCTTGGAAAGAAGAATGCCACATCAAAAACATCACACCCCTGTTCCGCAATGCCGGCTGTACCTTTTACACAGACGTCAATTCCAGCTCTGTTACTACCAATTGTTCCGGCTCAGGGGCAGAAAAAAATTATCCCCCATTCGGACCTTTTACACAGGAAGGCAAGGTGGAAAAAAAGGTGAAAAATTCGTGCCTTGAACAGGCTGTGTAGAAGGGGCTTCAGAGAAAAGAAAATTCCTCAAGGGTTCTTTGGAGAGTTAAGGGCCCTTGGCATCCAAAACTTTTATGACACAGGTTAAATCTGGAATTGTAAAGGGTTCTACATAGATTCTTGAAGATTTTCCCAAGAAGGACAGTGTGAATAAGTTTTCAATAAGAGTATACATGTTTTAAGAAGCACAACCATGCCAAAACAATGTGCCAGAGTGTGTTAACCTTGGAATAAGTTCTGTTACATGAAGTCTTTCCTGTTAGTTCATAATAAGAGTGATGAGGTTCTGTGAAACCTCAGCAGGGACCTCTCATACCTTATGCCTCCGTCATGCTGAAATCAAACCTCAGAGAACAACCCCTTTGCCAAGATAAGCCACTCGCTCAACATAGTACCGTTTGACTTTGTCTCGTCCTCCACATCAATGAAACACATTGAGACCGACCTGCCAGTCGAGGGAGAAAAGGACAGCTTTGCTTTTGCATGAGTAACACAAGTTAATAATGGAAAGCAAACAGTTTAGAAGACTTTCCTGTGGCTGCGCATCGCTCCACAACAACGGAGAGTAATTCAAAGTGCCTGGAGCTGGAATTCCTGACCGCTCACACGAAGAGGGGAGGAGCGGCTGAGAGAAACAGAGGATACTAAAAGCACTGTCAATGCATGGATGGATGCCTGACCAAGCGTTTTTCCTTATTCTGTTTTTTTTTTCTTTTCCACATCCTGCATACCATCATGTTGCAATCTGATTTGCTTGGCATGTTCCAACCGACATCACCAACACACCAATGGCCCAAGAGAACAAATAAAACTTGTTTGATTTTGCTGAGCTTAACATGATGAAGTCATGATGAGTTCCACCACCAAGAACACAAAAACACACAGGAGCTGCTGTACAAACCCACAGCCATTCCTCTGAAGACCCCATAAACCATTACCTCCTGGTTTGGTGACAGAGACCAAAATGAGACGCATTTATTAAAACTGAAAACTGAGCAGCTCGGTCATAATTCACCGAAATGGATGGATCTGATTATTCATCTCCAAAAAAGGCCTGACGATTAATCACTCTGTTAGAAGCCATTTTTCTATGAAGGGTTGGTATTCACTTAAACACCTTCATGTGCAGGTTGTGAAACCCAATGCGAGAACATTCAGATGACTGAAACCCACACAAACCAAAATGGACTGGTAAAACAGACTTTTTTTTTTTCAATTTCAAGGCCTCTGGAATCAAATTCCCAGAGGAAATTGTTGCTGACTCAGAAAAGCTATTCTTTTACTGTATACATTAGGAGGCACTGGAAACAATTTATTCTAAATATATATAAAAAATCTCTAGGGAAACCAGTTGGAAGCTCAAATAGACCTTTTTAGGGTATATTATTGGTTAACTACAACATGGAGACATGGTTTATTAAATTATATGTCTTTGGTGTACCACAATCCTGTAACTTTCTGAGTTATGGTGGTTGGTCACTCTACTTTATCATTTGTATGTCACATTTTACAGAGACAGCAGCCAGATTTTTATTTGTTCCAGCAAAAATAAATAAATAATAAAAGCTCAATTTTATCTTCTGGACCTTAAAGAACCATTTATCAGTCCAAAAGTGAAGTGTTTTATATTGTATATTACAACCCATCATTCATGAGCTCATCAATAATTCTTGGCTGGGTTAAAAAAAAAAAAGAAAGCTATGTTCTGACCACTCTACAGCCCAAAGTGTTTTACACGTTGGTCTGATTTATATCCATTCCTCCGCTCTGAATGGTATGTGTGTGTTCTAGTGGTTTTACTTAAATACAAGCTGGCGTTTCAGCGTTAAATCCTGGATATAGCATCAGCAGCATGCACATGAGAGCGCTTGCACCGTATACTTTCAAACACAGATTATGGTTTACAGTTTCAGCTTAACCTCAATTAGGGTGCTGGATATTTGAGAGCTTTCCAATCCACAGTCACCCAACTCAACAGGACAAAAAAAAAAAAAAAACAGGAAAAGGAAAGGCTTAAGAATTTGGCGCCCTCTGTGGCATGCGGCATCAATGGTGTGCTTGCTTCTAAGAGCAGGAAAAGCCGGTGATTATTTGGTTTATCTGTTACACCACTGGGGCTCCTTCACCTTTGCCGCATGCCAATCTCATGTCTCATGTTGCAGATGGGAGTTTTGCTAAATACGTGTCTGCTCCATTTCCTGTTGCTTTTGAGAAACAGTGCTCTTCCTGTCCAACAGAAAGCCAAATAGCTATATTGATTAGAAGGAAGAAAACAGAGTTGTATTATAATCACAGAGATGATCTCAACTGATTGCAATATTGCTACGCTTAGCTAAAGATTGTTTCTAAATCCAAATTTGCTGAATAACTGTTAGATAATCATGATGTCAAGATTAAGCTTTAAAAAGTTATCAGGATGACGGATTTAGCCATTTGAGTTGGCAATATAATCTCCAGTAAAATAACTCACACTCCAAAATCTAGTAAAAAATCCAAAATAGCTGAGAACGGCCAAAAGCTAAATGTAGCAGGACATTGATCTGAAAAAGCTTTTCTGGGTGGTTAGAACATCTCACCATGGCAATTTTGGATTTTATTCAATTTTGCTAGAGTTTTTATATTAATTCTGAATTTTGCACGGGCATGTTTTGGCATGTTAAGTCAATATAATGATATCACAACATCAATACTGCAATACATCTCATAATACTACACTTCTATGAGAATATAGTGTATATTGTATATTAGAGGTATTGTTACTGTTTTTGCTAACCCTAACCCAAACTCCAGAGGAACATTAAGTGCTATTTTCTCGAAATAAAAATCAGTTTTCTTTTCTTTTGTTACTTTCCCCATTAGACATTTAATAAAAGTATCATTGAAACACTGATATTTTTTTTCAGAGGGTTTTTTGTAATGTGCAAAGTTCTGTCAGCATGCCATGATATAATAGATTTGACAACCCTAAAAGCAAGAAGAGAATCTGTTATTTCATTTTCAGACATCCTCATATTAAACAGTGTGTAAGTAAATATCAATACGACATTGTTCATATGTATGAGATCACTGTGCCTAATCTCCCGACCAAATCAAACAGTCATTGGTCATTTGCTGATGCCCACCCACTAGTCAGCTTTTCCACAAAGACATGTGCAACTACTGCATCATTTGGAACCGCTACAGAGCAGCATAAAACACTCGCAAGAAAGCGCTAACTGCCCTCTTCCACACACATGACCTCACAAACACCCACAACTGGATAATGTCACTCTGACTGACAGGAGAGAGAGTAATCCCACCCACTCAGACAGCATAGGCATTTTTGCTGTCTTGGATGCTGTGACATTGTCAAGATCTGAATTCGACAATGTTGTGCTATTTGGAAGCCACCATGATGACTTGTAGGGAAATGTTAGAGGTTTAAACTTTCCAAGAAGCCAGACAGATTACTGACCTAACATGTACCATCCATGATATTTCTTGAGGCTCCTCAGACCATGATGATTAGGATTCAAACCTCACCACACTAATGTGCTGTAATTCCTATACACATTAACCAGTGACTGACTGGTTCCAATCATCAATCACCCTTTATCAAGCTGGTTATTAACTTGGCAAAGGGTGCGGGTGTCTAATCTTATCCACAAAGGGTGACTGCTTTTGATTCCAACCAATCAGGAGCCATACCTGATTCCACCTGTTTAATCAGTTGATCTTATTATTGAATCAAGTATCAGGTGAGGTTTCTTACTAGTTGGAATGAAAATCTGAAGCCACACCAACCCTTGGTGGGAAGATTGGGGTGATCTTGTACACTTGCCATTACCAACATCTTGACCTCCAGGTTTCAGATGAAGAAGATATGAGGGTCATCTTGAAGGCACACTTATAGACAATCAGCAAAAAGTACTGAATCGGTACCAGTGCATTTCACTTTGGGGTTGGGGGGGTTTGGGGGGATTGATGCTCAAGGCTACATCTTGGGTGCGTTCACCCAATCTCTAAAACACATTCACACCATAAAGATAATTTTCAGACCCTAAATACCCTGAAACATACAAGTCTAAACATATCTTTATCATAAAACTATATCTGAAGTTATTTCAAGGTTTGCTATATCAAGATATACAGGTTTGGTAACAAACTGGCAGCAAATTATCTATACCGCTTTTCCATCATGGTCAGGGGGGAAGCTGGAGCCAATCCCAGCTGACTTTGGGCAGGAGGCGGGTACACCCTGGGTAGGTCGCCAATCTATTGGCAGTGTTGGAAAATATTTATTAATGGTTAATTAATGGTCAAAAAAACTAAGCTAATTAATGGTTCTTAGCTTTATACTTAAATCCCACTTCTAGAAAATACAGTATGTTGTAGGTTCCTCATGGAAGGAACCATTTAGAATATGAGTGTGGAGAAAGGAAGAGGTGAAACATAATATATAATTGGTTAACACGTTATCTTTTTTTTTTTTTTACCCCACATAGACAAAAGTCATAAAAATTATGTCTTTTAAGCGATTCATACTGAAGAATCATGTACAGTATGACCTACAAGGACCTGTAGTTCATTCATTCTTCAGTAATCACTTTATCCTGGTTAGGAAAACCTGGTCTGAGGTGGGAAAACACCTTTGATGGGAAGCCAGTCCATCCCAGGACACCACACATACACACACAGTCACAATTCCCTACGAGTTTTCGGGAGATACTGTATGAGGAAACCGGAGGACCCGAAAGAAGCCTACAAGGGCATGCAGAGAACACGTGAAACTCCACATAGACAGTAACCCAAGCTCAGGCTTGTACCCTGGAGCTGTGAGGTGGCACCCACTGTGCTGCCAAAGAACAGAAGAGCAAATCCTAAATCCTAAGACACTCAGTGGCATCAAATGAACCAGGACGCAAGATCCAACATGTATGATTAGGTGATCTTTGTACGATTACACAAACCTTGACCTTAGGTGTATAGATGATATTCACGAATGCAAAAGATTTATAGAAAATATGTTCACTCAACATGGATAGAACAAACTGCTGGAGGGGGGGATTAAATGATTTAACACACACACACACACACACACACACACACACACAGTGGTTTCCCAGTCCTGTGTCTTGCTTTGAATCCCCTACATTTTAGTGTTTCCCTGTTTATTGCAAGCCTTTCATTAAAATGGGTGTGCTGTGTGCTGGACTACACTAACATGTGCACTGCTCCTCTAATGTGTTCTAGCACAAAGCTCAAACACAGACATGAAAAAGACACTAATAGCCCCTTCCTATGAGAAACAGCTCCCAACTGTGCCATCCCATATGGCCTCCTTTCCACATGGAGAGAGTGTGTGCGTATTTCAAGTGGATCTGTACCGTAAGAGCGGTGTTCCCTTTGGGTTTCTGATCACTGATCCTCTGCTTTCTGGGGAAACAGTCAACTGACACAAGAAAGAGGGTGAAAAGAGCCACTGAGGGCAAAACTCCGCTCTGAGTCCGCATAACTGCAATAAACACTCACTAAACAAAATACGGGCGATTTTCTATTCGTGCGCCTTTTTGTCTTTCGTTCTGATCTTTAACGCTTTTGCGCGCCGCTCGGTGTGAATCAGTTCCTTGCGCTCCGACAAAACCATTCCATTAGACCAAAATCTCGAGTTACATCCTGTGGAGCACTGGGTTGGTGAAGAAGCTCCGGAAACATCTCAGCCGTTTATGATCCTCAGGAATGAGTCCTTGAACTTAAGATGCCATTTGTGAGGTCCTCCTGTTGTCCTGCTGCTCCGTGCGTAAAGGCTGCTGCCGATCTGAACTCTAGTGTGCGTGCGTGTGCGTGTGTAAATTCTACACTACTCTACACACCAGTCCAACTTGTCAGGGTTGCCAGATTCGGCCCCAATCCCTGGTTAAACACTCTCTCTCTCTCTCTCTCTCTCTCTCTCTCTCTCTCTCTCTCTCTC
>JAOTRR010000002.1:2478576-2490571 GCA_028570945.1 Gogo arcuatus
ATACTGGATTTCTGATTTTCATGAGCTATAAGCCATAATCAAAATTAAAACAAAAAAAAGCTTGAAACATTTCACTTTATCTGTAATGAATAGAATATATGAAAGTTTACCTTTTTGAATTAAATGATAAAAAAATGAACTTTTTCATGATAATCTAATTGTTTGAGATGCACTAGTATATCAATGAATTTATGTTTTATGGACTATTAAAGCAACGCCTAATAGATGGAGAGAGAAAAAGACAAGATGAGGAATAACAGAATAAAAAAATTCAATAAAAAAGAAAAGAAAAAGAATTATGTTATTATCAAATTGTGCTTTGTTTTTTATTTGATTACAAAATAAAATCATGAAACACTCACCTCAAAAAGAGTTCCATAAAACGAGAATAGGTTTGTCTTAAAAAATGAATAAAACAATCCAGAATATTGCATTTTGTTATCATCTGAATGTCTTTTATCATATAACTCCACCTTCTAACTTTAGGCCACACCTCCTACCTACTTGAGTCAGATGCTGGTGTGGAGTGAATTAAGTAGTAGCAATTCAACTTCAACTATTTTCTGTGGACCTGATGCTAAACTTGTGGCTCCTGCGCTAAACTCAAACACTGTTAGTGATATTAGCACTATGAAGCAAATTTTAGACGCCAAATATCTTTGGGCTAGGAGGAAATATGTGTACGTTTTATTTTGCTGCCTGGTCACATCGAGGCTGGGGAAAGGTCACTGTGTCTGAGTAGCTGACGAAGCCTGACGAGCGAAATTCAGCTGTTCAGAGTGTGATAACACACACACACACGCACGCACGCACGCACGCACGCGCGCGCGCGCTCTGTTTCCCCTCAGGGCCTGCTGTCAAGCCTCACTACACTCGCTGATTAGAATTAATGCAAGCCCCTGGTTTGATATAGAGAAGAGATTTGCCTCGTAATTATTATGAAGCCGTAGAGGTGAACCAGTTCGCTCGGTCGTATGAAGGGATTTTTTTTTTCCTTGTCACAGCTGGAATATTAGGCGTGGACAAATAAACAGATAAATGATCACTGTTCAGGCGGTGTTAGAAAGGACATATCCGACATATCAGATTGTTTATCAATGCACAAAAATGTATTTCCTGGAAACACAATGTTTAAGGGCTTAATAATTACAGATTGTTCAGTTATGTTTTGTGTATGAGCCAAAATTTATATCATGATATTTTCTAAATTTCGCATGTCACATAAGTGCAGTTATTTGAGTTGATTGGGGTTATTGCAGGTCATCGCATTTAAGCACTAAAACTCCATATTCTTAAGTTTTTAGATAAATATACAGTATGTTATAAGCATTTACTGACATGTTCAATCTCAATTAGTTTGTCACTTAAATTCTCAATTCTGATTGGTCAGAAGGTGTTGAATCATTTTCAGTAACAGCAGCAAACCACAGGTTTATATTAACGCACTCGTTCCAACACGCTTCTGTTTCTATATCAGCAGCTCATTCACGGGGACTTGTACAGCAGACACACCACATAATCATGGATATGGTGAAGGTTCATGCGAGGAGAGGTTTATTTAACATTTAAGGAAGGAGTCTCCAGTGTCAGAGGTATACCGTAAGATTTCCGACATGGAAAAGTCTTCAGGAGTTTATGCTTCTTTGCGTTTCTCGGTAACATGACAAACTGATGTTTTGCCTTATTAACTTCAAGAGAGACATAAGGTAAGTGATATAAGGTAACTATCTAGTTTCATGGATGTTCCACAACATTAAAAGTAACTATAAATGGATAAAAATGTCATCTTGTTCTTCAATAAATAAAAATATGTCGCTGTTAGCCACTTGTTGTGGTGTAAGAGGAATAAAACACGACTGAAACTGTAACTGCACCGAGTTGCTGTAGTGACGATGCCCCTTGCTCACAAACCCATATATACAGTTTTCCAGCAAAAACACAAGCTGCTTTTGTACTTTTGCTCGATCTTTAGCCCCTGACAAATTTTTACCACCGTCTCATTTTCAGTCATCACACCGTGAGCAGTGAGTAGGGGATTGTGGGTCGTGTCCCAGCTGCCATGCCGCGCTGACGGCCCATGCGTTACGACTGCTCTTGTAATGAGGGCCGTTCCACGCAGTTAACTATCCCCCGGCTCTCCAAGAACCCTGGCCAGCTGCTCCTCGTACCCCTGAAAAGCCTCTCATAGACCATTAAATCATTGTCCACGCCTGTATTGGGTTCATCAGATAACGCGAAGTGTCTCGTGGGCCAGATTTAGCTTTCACACTGACCTGCTGTGACTCGTTCATGCACGTGAAGATCATCATGTGTCAGGGGTAGTAGAAGTCATAATCATGGTAGTATTATTGCTATTAAAAAGCACATCTTGTGTTGCTTGATGTTATAAGTTATGGTTTGTTTGTGCCGTTTGTTCTTCTGTATTTTTTTATTTTGTTTTTTGTTTGATTCTGTTCTAAATTGTACCATTTAGCCCGACACATTAGAGAGAGTAGGCAGTGCTCTTGATTGGCAGGTGATTACCTGAAAAAAAAGTATTTTAATCCCGGCCAGACGCCCCCTGCTGTGTTTCTCTTACTCTGTCTTACTCATGTCATTATGGGGGGTGTGTGTTGCTGTGTGTGTACAGGGCTCATCAGCAATCTGAGAAGAGAATCTTCACACTGAAAATTACAACCACTGTGGAATAAACAGTGACACCCATGTTCCCCATGCCAGAATAAATCTGCCGTCTTTCTCACCATCTACTCCCTCTCGACAAAAATGATCATGTCGTATCTGCTGGAGCTGAGCGATGGCTGCTTTCCGGCCTGCTCTGATTACGGGGCGGGGAACACCTGCGGATTTAGACGATAGCACGGCTTGCATGCCGAGTATGAATAATGCATGTGGCGGAGACAGGAATGCAGGTGCTCGCACTGCTCTCTCGCTGTTTTCTCCACACAACTAAAGTGTGGAATCTGTTTCTGCGTCTCGGTATGGGGTAAACAACACTCCAGCCAGCCACTGTGGAGTCAGGAGTCGTGGCATGACACACAGACTGTCCTCTTTAAAAGCACTATAGTAGAGCTGATGCATGAGCACTCCTGTAATGCTCACGATTTATCTTCTGCTTATGATTCATATTCCTTCATTTTTGCTCTTTTTGGACAGTGGTTGGGTTGATAAATGTTGCCGTTAAATGTTGATAAACAGTTAACCCTCTGACGTCTGAGCTTATTTTTATCTTTCTTCTTTCTGTTTTTGATACGTATTACCGTGCCATGCCATCCCATTCAATTCTATTCCATTAAAATCCTTTCCGTTCCACTGCACCCCATCCCATTCCCATCAAACCCATTTCCTTTCCTTTCCTTTCTCTGTTTTTGATACTGATTTCTATACCATTCCATTCAATTCTATTCTGTTCCATTAAATTCCATTTTATTCCATTTCCATTGCACCCCATTCCATTTCCTTTCCTTTCCTTTCTCTGTTTTTGATACCTATTACCATAACATACTATTCCATTCCATTCTATTCCAATTCATTCATTTCTATTCCTTTCCTTTCCTTTCCTTTCTGGAGATTTTTACCAGCAGACTCTCTGTGTGTAATATATTAGCACCCTTACATTATTTTTAAATTTAAAGAAAACGTAAAGAAAATAAAGACAATTTTATTGAAATTTTCTTTATGAATGTTCCTCATTCTCACAGATAAATTGCTAACTTGTTGCCAGTCTCCCAGTCCCACCTTAGTCTTTACAAGGAAAAATGCAGATTTTTTCTGTAGCTGTTTAAGGCCTATTATTGCATATTATCTATTTTCACCCCTAGTGGAATCTTTCGAATCAATTACGGTCCACAAGATGATTTTAATTTAGAACACAGATTCTAAATTCATTTGGTGCGCCGTAAAGTAGTAAAGAGAGTAGTACCGGGTAACAGAATGAAGAGTACCGATACGTCTCCATGCCACGCGATGTCCTCCAGCTTCTTCCAAATGCTCCTGTGAGCTGATGTTCTCTGAGCTTGTAGTTTTCACTTACTCAGGCATGGCTTGGCACCAGCTGCTCTTTCCCAGAGAGATGCCTTTTACCATTATTTCAGGTGGAGTGATTTGAAACTTGGACAGGCTGTTTGTATTTGTTTATGTGTAAGTATCTGCATGTGTGTGTGTGAGTGTGTGTGTGAGTGTGTCTCCTGCCCATCTGCTGTAGCCCTATCTCCGAGTCCTTGACCAGCCCTCACACAGCATTAGCACAGCAAATTAGCCTTCAGCGAGGGGTTTATTCCGCATGACTTCCCCCCAGAGAAGGGCTGATGGGCTCCTCATGGCTCTCCTGCTCCAGCCGAGCAGAACCGCTGTCGAGATTCTTATGGCTGGGGAGCGACTGAAGTGCACAAGCTACAAGGGCATCACAAGACATTTCTCCTAAGTGCAGCTTATCCACCCTACACACTTCCCTTCGCTGCAGATAAGCGTTTGCCTCAGTTCCAGGGTTTAAACTGGTTATTAAAACATGGTTCATATTTTGCCGATCAGATGTGTGGCCTTAGTGTGTGTACTAAAATTGAAAGAGGTGTGGCCTCTGTGCCTGTCATAAAAAATAAAACAAAACAAAGGAGACATGGCCTCTGTGCATGCCTGAAAAAATAAGGAAGTAACGACTCTGTGTGCATAACACTGGGGCGTATCAAGTCCAAATAAAGGAGGCGTGGCCTGTGTGCATTTAATTCCAAATTAAGAAGGCTGTGCCTTTCAGTCCAAATTAAGAAGGTGTGGCCTCTATACCTGTCAGTACAAATTAAGGAGACCTGCCACTCAAAGGGAAGAAGGTGTGGCCTCTTTGCCAGTTTAAAAAAAATAAGCAAGTGTGGATTATGTGCGTGTCAGAAAACAACGGAGGTGTGGCCTTTGTGCTTGTTAGAAAAAAATAAAAGAGCCGCGGCTTCTGTGCCCCTCAGTGTGAGGGAAGAAGGCGTGGCCTCTGTGTGTGCCAGGAAAATAAGGAGGTGTGGCTTATGTGCCTGTTAGAAAAAATACCGGAGGTGTGACCTCAGTGCCTGTCAGTCCAAATTAAGGAGGTGTGGCCTTTCTGGTTGTCAGAAAAAATGAATAAAGCATTGCCTGTCATAAAAAAAAAAAATTAATTAAAATGAATTCAAAATTCACGGTTCAGTTTAACTTTTAAAGAACTTTCAACATGAAGCTGTGTGACGTGGACTGACTCTTTTAAGTCTTTTAAGAGGTAAACCACATTGTGAATCACGAGTAGATTAAATAGACGAACAGCATGATGCCTTTCAGTGAATCATTTTTGTGCTAATGGCTGAGAATAGTTTGAAACATTTTATCAAGTGCTATTATAAAGTATACGTGTCCGCATGGACCTCAGTAACTGATGTGGACCCCCACATGAAGGGTCTCCTTCTGCTGCTCTCCTGATCTGGCCCCACCTCGTTAATTGGAGTGTTACACTGTAATTCATTACCTCCCTCTAACGGCCCCGTCTGGGAGCAGCGGCACTGCCGGGGCTGATAATCAAACGCTGGGCATTTTTCAGCGTGAGTTATGGTGACGAGTTGAAGGTCATCAGAGACTTTTTATTTTTGCTCTTTTTGATTCGCCTCAGCTTGTTCCTAAGCCACAGAATTCATCATATTGAGTCACCCTCCAAAGGAGGAAGCGGGAATGTAAAAAGGTGCGTTTGGTGATGATTTCATTATGGGCACTACTGACAGCAAGCAGGATGTTTCCATCAGCTGCTTTGTCATTTTGACTTTAGCAAATGGGACGGTTCGCACTTCCAATCAAAATTGAAACCATTTTAATGATTTATTCCGATGCTTTTCGGACTGGTTTCACATAATCTGCATCTCAAATAGGCCTGTATTGGAAACACACGGTTATATGTTGAACCGACGGCCTAAACATGATTGATGTGATTGTTAAATGATTAAATCCTCTTAGATCATTGATTATGGTTATAATGGTTGATATTTCCTTTAACTAATGACATTAAAATGTGTATCATTTTTAAAAAAAATTAAAAATGTTAGCGTTGGCAAATTGCTGTGATATAAGAGGAATAAAACACTTCAGGATTATTTTTTGACTTTATATGTGATTATTTTTCTATAACGGCGTGACCTGTCCTCGTTTATTCTTACTTGGATTGAATGTTTGTACGTTGTGCAAAACCGTACTTAGATCATTTTAGCGATTAACAAAATGGCGGTTATGGTAACCTCATATTTAGACAGTTTTATATTTAGGCTGTTGTAGAAAAAAAAGCTTTGAGAATATGACGTTGCAAATTGAAATGTTGCAATGATTAAAAATGTGAGCTAGGTTAACTAGCTAGATAGCTAATAAGGATGGTAGAAGGGTGTCGCAAATTTGCATATTCATGCATATTCATAGTTTTGGTCATTTGTAAAAATGTAGAGATGTTCCTACGTTGTTTCATTAAAAATAGATGATTCTACACAGATGGTTGTTAATTGTTTTGTAGGTAATGTTATGTATTTAGGGCTTTTTTAAACACTTTAGAGTGGTGCATAACTGTTGGTTATCAGAGCAACAGCGTTAGCAAGTGAATACGACGGTTGGTTCTACAGCGACTCCATATTGAAGCAGATTCCAGAAAGAGAAAATATCTCAGAGACGGGAGTGGAAAGGTGTTATTCAGCTCCAGATTGTAATGTAATCCTGAAGGCTTGTGGGAATGGAGAGGGGAAAATGAGGGCCAGCACACAGAAGTGGATTGCATGCATGAAGGAACAAAGCTGTTGTCATCAGTTTGCAGGTTCTCTCTGGCTCCAGAAAACCCGAGCATACGGAGGGCGTCCGTTTCCTTTCTCCAGCTGTAACCTCAGCCTCCATTCTCACTGCCTTGGGTTAAGAGTTTTAAAGCATATTTTTTGTGCTTTGTGTTGCATTTTTTTGCATTAATTTTTTTCTTCTTGTTGTTTTAAAGCTGTCTCCGTGAGAACGCCGGTGCTGTCTGAAGGCCTGTGGGGAAATGTGAAAATAATTAGAGGCTGATTAGATGTTTAGAAGAATGTTCATTTCAAGAAGCGAGAGTTCAAAAACTGCAATTAACTGCTAAATTACACTGAAAAGCCACCATTAGTGCAATCTTATTTATATATATTTTTAATTTTATGTTTATTTGCTTTTTTTCCCCCACTGAATAAAGCATGCAGCGTGTATAGCGCTAAATTAGAAAACCGAATGCTGTCTCTCGCTTAGTTTCAGCTCTGCTGAAGGACGACGGGATCAGGTGGTTTAGAACGTTAAGGGCTGATTATTTGGGCTGTAAATTAAACATCGACTTATCAATTCTTGCCTGTTATTGAAAACTCCATTGTAGTCTAAGTGTAATTGCTTTCACAGATATTGAGTTTTATATCACTATGATTGCCTGATCTTTTATGGAAGAAATAAACCAATTGAGGATGTGCTGTTTTAGGAAAATAATCAACAATGTGATGGCGTGATATGTCTTGTCTTGAATTGTTTTAGTACCCTTATACCACCCTTATAAATATTTTTCTTTTAATCAGTGAACACTGAAATGCCCGGCTTTACTGCTTCAACTTGTGGAAATTGGCAAATAACTTAAATGGGGGAAATTGGGTAAAAAAAATATTTGTTGAAAATTTAATTAAAGCTAAAAGAAATTCCTTCTAATAATGCGTTCCGTTCGAAATTGAAACGATAAGATTCTGTTAAAACGTTCTGGCAAAAAATGAGAATTTTATAACGAAAGTATAAGGTTTTAATAATATACCAGTTCAGTCATTTTATGATACCATGATAATAAGCAACAAAGTTTTTACCCTTAATAAGGTCAAATTAGCTACAGTGCTTATTAAATGTTCATGATGACTTTTCATACAAGTACAAAAAAATATAAAAAATACAATTTTTTTTTATAAACATTTGATAAACATTTAAAAATAATGACATATTTAAAAAATATTTCTGTACAATTTATATTTTGGACAAACTTTGTGGCGCAGTAGAAGAAAGTCACCCTTGAAGCTTCTATAAGGACAGTGTGTGTTGTATGCATTATAACATGCTACGAAGGATTTCGTAGTTCATTATAGACAGAAAAAGTTTTACTGAAGTTGAATGGGACTGGGCCGGCCCGGCACTGTCGCCTCACAGCAAGAAGGTTCTGGGTTCGAACTTGCACGTTGACTGGGACCTTTCTGTGTGGAGTTTGCATGTTCTCTTCGTGCCTGCGTGGGTTTCCTCTGGGTGCTCCGGTTTCCTCCCACAGTCCAAAGACACGCAGATTAGATCAACTCTAAATTGTCCATAGGTGTGAACGGTTGCTGGTCTCTGTGTTAGCCCTGTGATAGATCGGTGACTTGCCCAGGGTGAACCCCGCCTCTCGCCCGTAGTCAGCTGGGATTGGCTCCAGCTTCCTGTGACCCTGACGGATAAGTGGTATAGATAATGAATGGGACTGATTTAATCTCGCGAGTTATGAAAGGAATACCAAGAAGGGGATGATACGATTTATTGTGATATTCAAAATATTCCTGAAAATTTGCACAAAACTCCAGCTTCTGAACAAAAACGCCATTGGGATTGGAGCTCATCATCTTTTCACACCTTGTATTTTTGAGATATTTTTCACTTTTACACTGAGCGTACAGATGAACACTGAGGACGAACAGAAACACAGGATACAGGATAATGCCGACGTTCTTTACTGTAGCATGTTAATGCAGCTTGAACCACTTTTTCTCTCGCAGGGACTCCTGCTCAGGGAATTGAGAGTCTCCACGGCTATTAGCATATCATTACGGCTAACGCAAACAGCTGATTCGCAAATGAAATGTAGCTTACTTAGCCTTAATGAATAATGCATATCACATCGGCACGGACCTGCTGACGTGCAAGCATTATCGGAGGAGGGACGCAGAGACGCCACAATGTCACACAAATGTACACTGTATTAGTATGAGTCAGAGGTAACGGAAATTGTTTTTTTCCTGCCCTCTGTTATGCTTCTGTCACTCATCTCTGAGTGACTCAGGTCAAACTCGGAGCTGAATGGACTTTAACCGAGGGGGAGGTGGTGAAAAATAGGAAACACTTATCAAAGTGGCTGATGTTAGCTAGCAAAGTGGCAGCCATTTTGACATAACTGTCAGCACAGCAGAAGGACACTCGTGTACAAATGACTAAGCTTTCCAAAAGACTGAGGTTGTGGGATATTTTTTAGATAGGAATTTGTACCAAGCTCAGTTTTTTCTGTTTCTATTTTCCAAGAAAAAGTAAATAGCAAGCAGGAGATCAGGAGTAAATACAAAATGACAGTGTGCAGTACTCAAAGAATTACCCCCTGTATCAGGGGTTGTTAATAGGATCGTAGCGATCCAGTGATTTGGCTCGATGAATCAATGTGAAAGGCAGCGATTGAAATTAATTGATGTAAGGTAAACATGTCATAAATTGATTATTATGAAACAAATGGTGTGTAAATAATTGAATAGGCTAGCAAGGTGATTTAAAAATTAAAAAAAGAAATGCTCTAGGAGAACTGATAAATGAATATAAAAACCTTTTTTTAATGTTTAAACATAAATTGTTTTGGTTTATCCAATCCCATGCATTTATGTAAATTATTTAGCTGAAGGCAGCTCATTGGATCAGAAATTTTAAGTTAGAAAGGGAAGTTTTCACACTTTCATAGATTTTCACTATATTAGCGAACTCACAACTTGGATTCTTAAAAAAAAAAGTCAACAACGAAAATGGAATGTTTAAAGACTGAGGCAGAAACCTGTGTTTATTCTCCCCACGTCAAATTCATATGGAATTCGGTTCTAGTTAAATGTGGTAACTCAACACGACCTCTTTGATCCGACACAGCAATCACACTCAGGTCCGAGAACGTCTGAGCGAGGTGGTCTCGCACTCACTTCCAAGTGAACTCTAGTCTGAAAGCGATTCGACTCTGAATCAACTCGAGTGCAGGAAGTGAATCAGATATGGTGTGTGTTTTGGATTGTGAGTTTTTTTTTCTTTTAAACTGAGCCACAAGATGGAAAGTGAGTCAAAGGGTAAAGCTGCTGAGCTGCAGAAACGCCATGTGTTGTGGAGACGTGGACGAAAAAGAGAACGAAAAAACTCTGGATGTGACTCGTTATTTATGTAATTAGTGAATCATTCATTTAGTGCCGGCTCTGTGTGAAGTGATTCTGAAGTGGTGATTTTTTTTTATTTCTGCATGCATTTGATAAAGGTATATGTCACATATTTCTGACCAGTGAATGAGTTTTATGAGCACGTTTTCAGCCCTACACGTGTCTCAGCCTACAATATTTTTTTTTGCCTTATGGTTTGTTTATTTATATGCAAAGCAAACCATATAGCAAACAAATGCTCCGACTGCAACTCGACATACGGACTAATAGGTGTAAAAGTGCACTGAGATGAATACCCCCGCTCTAGAACTTGTCTAGTCTCATATTAATAAACATTCTTAAGAAAAACGCTTCTTCACTAAGCGTCACATAATTCTGCTCCCAGTTATCATCTTTTTTTTTTTTTTTAATTCGATGATGAAACATTATTCCCAGGCTAAGTGGACACATGAGGTAATTAAATGTCTGTGTATGTTGTGTGCAAATGCAGCTTCCAGATTAAATGGAAGAACTTTATCTCTCGGTATTGGGGGAGTGTCCCTGAAGGTCTCGTGGGCATCTTTTCCGTTCTCTTTGTTCTCAGCTTCGGCTGGAGGGATTGAGATACACGTCTGGAAGTTTGAGCATCCGGCTGTAGCTAAAGATTAGTTTGGTATTAGTTCGGATTTTGATTAGCCTACACTGTGTTTTCATCTTGGAGGATGATAGAACCGTATGTGATATAAAACCAAGTTTGTCTGAATGTTGTGCTGTTATAGGAAAATAATCAACAACAGAGTGCTGTGATGAAGCGGAGTTACTGTTACCACCTCAAAGATGATTGTCTCCCAATTGAAGTGTTTTATTCCACTTGTACCACAGCAGTTTGCCACCGATTACAGTTTTGATTTATTAAAGAATGACATGTCTTACTTTTTATCTATTTATAGTTACATTTCATGTTGTGAAATATCTGTGAATCATTTACATTATAGAACATTACGCAAGCTAAGTGTTGGTGTTCGTGCTGATGTTGATGTTGATTTGACGTCACGTCCTGCCTTTACAAATAGGAATACTAGTTGACTAGTTTTCTCTGTTTTTCCAAGTCGGATGTTGAAAGTTCTGAATAATGAGTTTAAGTCAAACGCACCATAAGGATACACGTATACATTATGCTTCTTTTTCTCAGTGTTTCAGAAACTGTCCTGAACTTTCATCAATAAATCATCACAGAATTCATGTTTATTCAACACAAAAACCAAAGATGCGGTAGGATTTATGAGTTGGAGAGAATTCAATAACAAGTGAGCTGCCGGGTAAAAAAAACCCCCGGTGTTTCATTTGCGTCCTCTGCACTGTCATTAAACGCCACTTTGCCGTTGAGAAACTGTAAAAAAGGTTGCCAGGAGTCACACAGATGTGGTGTTGTGTTCTTCTTTTTAAAATCCTGCTGATAAAACGGGAGTGAAGACGAGGGAAATGAGCATTGATTGAGGACAAACAGTGCTGATTTTCTCTCCGCTTCTCAGCTGCGCTCAAAAAAATGCATAAGTTTATGTAATGTGCTTGATTTCGAGCTTGTCGTTTTAATGCTGTATTTAAAGAGCTCAATTCACAACTCATCTGGCATGTGCAATCATGCAAATTAACATCAAATACAGTATGTTTGCTGTTCTTTTTACTAGTATTTCAATAATATTTTAGCCTTATACAACTTTATCCCCAAAGGTCATCCCCAAAGGAATTCTGGAAGCTCTTCACCCACTCCCACAAAGTATAGCCACTCCCACAAACTCGCACGGAAAGTTTATCCACTCCCACAGACTCGCACAGAAAGTTTATCCACTCCCACAGAC
>JAOTRR010000002.1:2562234-2574289 GCA_028570945.1 Gogo arcuatus
TCAGTGGACCAAGTGCATTGAAGTTAAAGGAGACTA
This sequence comes from Gogo arcuatus, assembly GCA_028570945.1. Lineage (NCBI taxonomy): Eukaryota > Metazoa > Chordata > Actinopteri > Siluriformes > Anchariidae > Gogo > Gogo arcuatus. Next base: position 2,562,271 of record JAOTRR010000002.1, read on the forward strand.
TGTTGAAAAATAATGCAAGCACAATCTTTCTCCTGGGACGTTTTCTCGGTGAGGCCGAGAACTTTTTGAAGTACCCTCGTATATATACTATTAGGCAGCCTGAAATTATTTCATGCTTTCCAGCCGAAGAGGTACAAACCCGTGCTTCATCGCTGCATACTCAGTATTATCACACAGACTGTTATAGATTTCTGCCAAGACTTTATTGGGATCTCGTACAATGTGACAAGTAATAATCGTAAAAGAATTGCCCAGTAAAGCCTGGAACAACCTGGAAGCCATTTTCCTCGGAAACATTTCATTATTATTCTTCACAAGACTTTGATGTGTACAAACCCAATGTTTTTTCTTTCTTCCATATACATATACATATGAATCTGATAGAGGATTGCACAGTCAGCACAAAAAAACCCAAAAAAACTGAGGAGAAGCGCATAAGTGTGGCTGATGTTATACTAAACTTTGGGATATTAGCAGCAGTAAGTTTAGTGTGTGATTTTCTCGCCTCCTGAAACCAGGTGTGAATTGGCAGCAGGTGTGTTTATCAGAGCACTGTATAGCGAGTCCTGCCAGATGCACGGCTTTCCTGCAGAATTTTGAAACTCCTGCACAGGCTGCTGTTTTTTTTTCTTGTTTTTTTTGCATGAATTAAATCAGTTCTATCTCACTAGCAGCATGTGAGGTATTTTCCTCTCACACATCGTTCTCTTCCTCTCGTTCTCAGCCATATTATTGCAGAAATGACAAACTCATGACTGCCGCTTGTCTGTTTTTGTGGCGCAGATATGGCAACCTTGGTCATAGCACATACATTACAAACACACCGAACAGAAAATCTGTAGCGTTGCCAATTTTAAAAAAATGTTATAAAAGCTGCAAGTAAAGTGGAATACAGTTTAGAATTATATTTACATTTTTAATTATACACTTTGTCCTTTTGTCTTGTCATCAAGTTTATTTTTGGGGGGTTTTATTTTTTCAAGTTTTTTTTTTTTTTTTTTACATTGTAATTTTTAAAATTGTTTACTCTCTTCCTTGCTCTTTTTTATTCCTATTTTCTCTTGTTTTTATTTTTAATTTTTTAAACACATTTTAATTTTAATCTTTTCTTCTTATATTATAGTTATATTGTCCTTCGAAGCATGGTGGTGGCATGTTATAAAAAGAAAATAAGAAAAATACAACACAATATAGCAGTTTAAAAATTAGTACTACTAGTATACATTAATGTCCTCCACGTTGTTTACTTGATTTGAGCCATGTCTACATTTCATCTTTTATGATCTCACTTTTAACTCTTTATTTCTGGATTTAATTTCCTCTTTAATCCTGCTTTTTTAACCATTTTATTTTAGACCATTTTCACTACCTCAGCATTTTTATACACACACGTCCATCAGTCCATATGAGAAAAAATACAGTGCTACAGGATACTACAAATTTGTGACAAATAACACAATAAACACTACTTGTACGCTGGAATTCCCCTCTAACATTCGTGGTACAATAGCAGAGGCTTCCACTGATCAGATGAATGATGACACATTAATGCGGGAAGCGTAAGGAATTAATTAAAGTGCCTCAGAAAGCCTTTATTATTAGCGGGAGATTAATTAATGTGATCATGTGAAGAAAACATTTTAAGGCAAATGCCATGATGAATGATCATTATTCATGAGATAATTTAGTCCAGCACAGACCGAGGGACTTCCTGAACTCACGTCTGCTGGAAATATTGCTTTCTTTTTGCTGGAGTCCTTCTTCAAACGCTAATCACTCATGTATCACGTATTTACTCACGTGTCAGCATTGACTCCTGTTTCTGGAGTTTGGATAAATCCGTTTTTCACTGGTCTTGTCTTCGGGACATCTCGAAAGCCTCTGGATAAGAGTGTCTGCTAAACTCTGGCAAATATTAAGTTATGATTCATATTTTTTTGTATTTACCTCATGTCCCATTTTGTAATATTTGGTGAAGCTACTCCTTGCTTGGCAGCATTTATAATAAAATATCTGACTTGTGTCACTTGTAGTTTGTCCCTTGTGGATGTGTAGGGACTGCTACTGTTGTCTAGCCTTTGTACTAGCATCATTGGCAGATTAGCAAAACAAACTACCTATGTACATTCAACAGAGGCTCTAACGCTCTCTGCTACTTCTGTCCAAGCTTTATTTTTCTTCATAATGTCTTTATACACATTTAATGACAGCTCGTAGATGACAGGAAAAGATGAAACCATGGTTATAAGGTTTTCTTTCATTTTTGTAGGATCGAGTGGGGGAAGTGAAGAAATGTCGGACCGCATGCGCCATAGCTTTGGACCAAGGACTCATTTTGAGCCAAACGTTTGCATTTGATCGTAATTTGCCCAGCAGATAAATTAGGCTTAAAAACTTTTCCTGTGTATGTTTAAAGGTAATGCTCTACACAGTGATTCGACACATCTTGATGCTGTAACTACAAATAGTTCACTACTCTTTGTGAATCAAATCTGCTGTATCAAGAACTTACAGTTTTGTGGAAACACAAACAGCACAAAGCTGCAGATAACTTTCCTGCTAGCACAACATGCACAATACATAATAACTCCCATTTAAACATAGTGAGAGAAAATCAAGACACTAGCCATCCGGGTCACGGCACCAAGTCGTTAGAAATTTGGCAAAAAGATGAGTCAGCAGACAGGAGACTGGTATTCCCATTCTTCAGATTCTTAATGTTTATTTGCACGTTTGGAGTATCTTCAGATCAGATACATGTCCGAGGCAAATAATTAAAGGCAAATATTTCCTTCAGCACAATAAATCAAGTGTACAAAGAGCTGCAGTTAGCACTGCGTCATCTATAAAAGGGATGTGAGAGACATTAAGGCCAGTGAGAGCGTTCCAAACATGACAGAACAGCCTGCCAAAATTCACTAACGTGTCAAGACAAACACGTCGACATATGTGAAGTGCACAAGTTAACAAGTGCTAAGTATGGACAAGTTAAACCTCAATGGCAGGGATGATGGAAGTATAAATATGGCTGTTGCAAATATGTTAGCTCCAAATCATAAGAACAGCACTTGTTTTCATTTTATTACATAATAATGTTATAAAAACAACACAGTGGATCTGGTTTTTACATTATAGCTGACACAGTTACCAGTTCTGACAAGTGGCACAGTTAATTTTACATGAACCTGCATCTCAGCTCAACGAGGATCCAAATTTTTTTTTTTTTTAATAAAACCCTCACTGTGTTAACATGACAACTTTGTAATTGGCTACCATGAAGTTTCCCATGTTGTTCAAGTCGATTAGCTGGGAATAAAGCGATGTCCGAGACGTCTGTCCAAATTTTGCGTCAGTATAAAGGCTCGGATTTGAGAATCCTTCGTAATGCGTGTATACTAATGAGAATATCGTGTACGCTGCTCAGTGATGATAAAATCTCATTGTAGTTGAAGACAAGCATGAAGTAAAATTCGATTAATTCTCTAAACTGAGGCATTTGTTAGAACCATTTGGTAACCATAGAGGCCACTGTTGTTTTTTATGAAGGCGAGTCAAATGTAAAGCTTAAAATTGTGACTAATAAATTACAATTGAATCTTTTGGGTTTTTTTTTTAGAAGAATGGACACTGGAACACTTGCATTGAACTAAATAGAGATTAGGTAGAAAATAATACACTTTCATGACACGTATTTGCAATAAAACAATGCAAAAAAATTCATTTGACTCACCCTTGTATAACAAATCCATCTTCCTCATAATAATGAGTCATTTTCTTGAAAGAATCAACTGCTTTTCTCCTAATGATTGTAACAGAGCAAGGCGCAGAAACACACTTAAAGAACCTTCATAAATAGACAAAAGAACAGATATACTGTATAAAGACGAATTAATCAAGGGCTGATCTGAGACCAATGGTGCGACCGGGGCGGAGACAGGACCGAAAATCAAAACAAAAGCACGTGTCAAAATAAAATGTAACACATGGCGCTTGTCGCACTGGGAAACTGTTTGTCATTGTTTCCTCGTAATAATGAGATGCTGATGAGGATTTCTTCTTACATGGCAGCAATAAGCTTTATCATGATTAACAATAATCACAATCAGTTATATAGTGTATTTTGTGAAAACTGTGATCACCAAATAAAATGCTATTAATTTTGCTAGCCTGACATTCCCATTAAACTTAAATCATGCAGCTCTGCTTCGTTTCTCGCACATCACCTCCCACTGCATTCTCGCTCACGGATAAATGCATTGTAATACAGTAAAAGCAGCCACGCAAATTACCTCTCACCCACAAGACCGAGCGGCAGCTGTAATTGAAAAGATGATGCTGAAAGCGCACACAGGGCTGGGAGATGCCCCCGTCAATCAAACTTCAAATCGGGCCGAACTCTCCTCAGCTGCCGGCTGCTCATTATGGGGATTTGATGTCTACAAAGTGCGGCTCGTCTGAGTCAGTGCCGTACTTTCGGCGTGGATGTTTAATCTGCGTGAGAATGAAGAGGAGAGAGAGAGAGAAGGAAATTATTCATTCCTTTCAGTTCTCTCGCTCAAACACAAGCGGCCGTGTTCCAGTGTAACGACAAAGATGTCTGGAGCAGATTCGGGAGAGAAGGGGACTGTTGCATTTCTGTTCTCTGCAGGTGCACGCACACACGCACGCACACACACACACACACACACACACACACACACACACACACGCGTACTCGCCAGAGTATGTGTAGAGCTTTCAGTTCATAAGACTTTCAAACAGATTAGTTTCCAATTCCTTTTGCTTCTTTTGAACTACAGAGAGAGACAGACAGACAGACAGACAGAGAGACAGACAGATGGACAGACAGAGAAAAAGAGACAGAGGGAGACAGACAGAGAGAGAGAGAAACAATGAGACAGAGAGCAAGAGAGACAGATGGACAGAGAGTGAGCGAGAGAGACAGACGGACAGAGAGTGAAAAAGAAACAGAGAGATGGACAGTGACAGAGGGAGACAGGGAGAGAGAGACAGACAGACAGACAGATGGACAGACAGAGAAAAAGAAACAGAGATGGGCAGTGACAGAGGGAGATAAACAGAGTGAAAAAGAAAGAGAGAGATGGACAGTGACAGAGGGAGAGAGAGAGACAGACAGACAGATGGACAGACAGAGAAAAAGAAACAGAGTTGGACAGTGACAGAGGGAGATAAACAGAGAGAGACAAACAAAGAGAGAGAGAGAGAGAGAGACAGACAGACAGAGATAGCAAAAGAAAAAGACAGAGAGAGGGGGGGTGGAGAGAGAGTGAGATGGACAGAGACAAGGAGACAGACAGAGAGAAGCAATGAGTCAGAGAGGAAGAGAGAGAGTGAGACAGGGAGAGAGAGAGAGAGAGAGAGAGATGGTGATATAAGCTGCATTTTTTGTCTTATTAACTTATTAACAAAACGAACTTTCTGCAACATTAAATGTAATTATAAATGGATAAAAAGTAAAGAAAAAATTATAATCTTTGGTAAATTGCTGTGATATTAAACGAATAAAGTACTTCAGGACATAGTGTTGTTCGAAAATACTCAACTTCTGGGTGGTAACAGTACCTCTGAATTTTTATTCAGCAATAAACACATTTCGATCAGATCAGCTTTTCTCGATGTAATAGTTTCAGCTTTCTGTGATCAATGAAAATGAAAATAGTCGCAACATTTCAGTTTATCAGCTGAATTTATGGATGTGATGTATTTATCCGACCAAAACTTCCCGAATAAATAAATATCAGTGAAATGAATGAAAAGAGCTCACAGTTAAATCAATAACACAGACAGGCATTTCTGCTTCTCATCCCTGAAAATCGTTCAGCTCCAGCTGTCCTTAACTAACCGAACAGGAGTGCAGGTAGGGGGAGGCGGGACCACTGCAACATTTTTGATAAACACATGCCATTAGTGTTGTAAAGAAAAGTGAAGCTCTGGTCAATATGGGCCTGCCCTCTCGTTAGGGCAGACTCTGTTTTCCTGTGGCAGATGAAAGGCTTGTCTCTCTCTCGATCATTCATTCGGCTCTGCCTCAGCAATTATCCTTTGGCTTCTGTAGCCTTGGTTCGGTAAAACGCAGCCTCATTAGCCCTCGGTACGACTCCTGGCTGTGTGCTGAGTGCTCCGGATTACACTGCTCTCTGTGTGGCGCACTCACGCTCTGCCTTTTACAGTCGTCCGTCTGTTTGTTTTCCTTAATTTCTCATTACATGTAGTAGCTATAGTAGAGACATAACCGAATACAAATACAAATCTGTGTTCTAAACAAACACGAATAAAGATTCAAAAAAGAGCTGTGCTATTCTTTTTTTTATATATATAGTCTGTTTTTTAGAATGCTTTGCTGAAAGTGGGAGGTTTTTTACTTTCATGCAGGCATCAGGTATAAAAATTATGCGAGATATCAAGCTTGCAATACAAAGAAATACCGTGTTCATTAACATTATTTACACTGTTACATTTACAATGGTCATTCATCCTTAGTAACTGCCTGGTCAGAGTAGCATTGGTTTAAATTACAATATTGATTTGTTTATATTTTGAGAAATATAATCAACTAAATTTGTTAGAAAATGTCATGCAAAAATAATAACTTTGCAATCGGGATTTAAAACAGTGTCTCTTTCAAAAAACAAGAAAAAACCTTCAGGTTTAGGCCACACCCACTTTGAGCTTAAATCTAAATACAGATATGGATATTTCGAGGAATAAACAGATACAAATAGTGCTACTGTGTTACACCCCTAAGCTACAGGCATGTGTAAAAGATTTGGCACCCTCCATCAAATTTCCAGAGACCTATATATTATTCATTCTATTAATAAGTGTGTGTATATAAGTGTATGAGGGCGACACTGGGACACTTTTAATTTGTAATTGTGACATCAATAAAAATCTCTTCGAGGACAATAATGGAGAAACTTCTAGAGCTGGCTATAACTGTGACTTGAGAATATTTCTGATGTTGAGCATGTAATATAAGCTCAATATTAGTATTATGTTTTTTTACCTGTAACATACAACAAGAAGGTCAAAACAGAAAACAAGTGAAAGAGATACAAGGTACGAGAAAATACTTTGAAACATAAAAAAAGACTTGACGACAAAAATTACACGGAAAGACTTCGCAAAAAGATATTCACATAACAGAGTATAAATACACAAAATAATCAGAATTAAACACGGAACAGGTGAACACAATCAGGCAACAAACCAATAAGATGGCATAGGGGAAGTGAGGTCTAGAACAAAACAAACAAACAAACAAACAAAAAAGCATGTTGTGTTTGTCACCATAGAAACTGTGCCGAGTTTTTTTTTGTGTGTTTGTTTTATTACTATTATCTAGAATTAATATCACTGTTAATAATTATTCAGGGATTGGAGGAAGAGCTCATTTTACAGGAATGCTTCAGTGAAAAAAGAAAATCTAATGTACACCTTTCTACCACCAACATACAGTTTGGTTTCTGTGATAAAATGCTGTTTTTTTTCTCTCTGGACCTGATAGGATTTTCTTGCCACCAATGTTGTCACCTCTGGATTTCAGACACCAAACATGTCCTGACTGATTGACTGCATTTGCGGAAAATTTGTAAAAATTTTCAAACAAATTTTCAACAAAGACTCCTGATCAGGTTTTGTTGACCAGCTCCTGTATTTCAGCTGTTTTTTTTAAGAATATGCCCTTCTTCATATACTTACATTTGCTTTCAGTGTTCAAGTTCTTCTCTTATGCGTTTTCCTCCAACATCTTGAGCTGAGATGGAGTCTTAATGGAGAAGAGTGTAGAGCAACTGCGTTAAAGGGAGTTATTGTAAGTAAAGGCAAAGAAAAAATCTCCGCCTTGTAAATCCATGCGGCATGTTCCATTTTGTTTACTTGACAAATCAGGAACAAAAGTCAAGAACATTATTGGTGCATTGAAATGAGTGTAATTTGCATTCATTGTGGCAGTGAAGTGCTTGTTTTGAGCTTGAATAGTGAACTGCAATCAGTGGCGCTGATGGTGAGGGGGGTCATGGGAAAAGAGAGAGAGTGAGAGCGAGAGAGAACGAGAGAGTCCTAGCAAATTGAAACAAAACACCTGATGTCAGTCCGACGCTGTTAGCGGTCTGATTAATCGCACATGTGGTGAGAACTCTTACATGCTCAGAAGTGTATCAGGAGTGTTGCGTTTGTTTATTCAGATTCAAAGTTCAGCAACATGCGACAATGAAGCACCTCAGTTACCTGGTACCTTACAGAAGTAAGATGATGATAACACACTACTGTTTTTATATATTTTCTTTCTTTTTTTAAAATTAAAAATCATTTTTATTTATTTTAAAGTAAGATGGTGCTAGCACATGACCTTTTTGCAAGCAGCACCATTAACCATGTGGTTGATTTCAGCCAATAATGGAAAAGTATCTATGATGTTGGGATTGGTCCCAGGTTTTTAAATAAAAAAAATGAAGAGATCTTCCCTCAAATGTATATGCATAAGGAAGAGAAATGCTGTTTGTGTCATATTTGTCAAAATTTTTAAAAAAAATCCAAAATAAGGATTCTCCAAGGTCTTCCACATGTGGCTGTCTTTATCATGAACGCCTAAAAACGCTGCCTACCTTGGGACCTGCCTTCAGATCAAAACACAATGGTTTTTTTTTTAACGTCCGTGAAAGGACTGTCTTCTGCAGACGTCTTCACCTGTTCAGGTTCCTCACGAGTCTCCTCTGTGTCCTCATTGTCAACCCCTCGTCTGTTATCTGAAATTGACTTTGTTCTGAAATAGAAAATGTAACTGCTGGGCTTCGAAGGAACGAGCGTGAAGTGGAAATGGAGCCCTGCAGGGCTTGTGAAAAGGATGAACGTGAATATTTTTTTGACACTTTTTCTTCCATCTTTGAGTTGTAAGAAAGAGTTGATACAAAACATTTCTTTTTCCTTGATTTCTTTTTCCAAAAAGCGACCAATAAGAGGAGGCCTCCTCTTATATGTGATGTAGAAGAGACATGATTCGCTAGGTACCATGTAGAATCAGGAATTTGGCCCAATATCCAGAGCTCTTTCATATAAACTTAAAGACATGTTTTTGTGCAGGCTAAATTAGCCCTGGAATCAGTCATCGTGCCTCCATAGCTCTCAAATGAACTTCTGCATCTTTTTGAATTGCTGGGCAGCGTAACACACTCGGAGGAAAGCACTATCTGCCCTCTTTTGCATACATGAGCATACAGACGCCCATGATTGGCTTGTGTTGCAGTGATTGACTTGGGAAAAAAGAGTATACCATCCCTCCAACCCAGTAGGCCAATTTTGCTCCCTTGGCTTCAGGATACGAATTGCTGTGACATTTCCGTGATTCGAACTTGCAACGTCCGGACAATAGAGCTTCGTGTTTTCTTTTTTCTTCTCAAGGGGACGACCAAAATCATAACCTTTTTTGGTGGAGATTTAGATAAATGTTGAATTTAGTAACATGCAGAATAGACTCTCTGTATGAATGATCTATGTTTTCAAATCTGTCTTGATAACATAGCACCATTTTAAACGCTTTTGTACGATCCGCCTATCTTTGCAGTGAGCGAAGCGCAAAAAGCTGATTGTCAGTAGGCATGCTAATGCTTTAATCTATTTCTTCATACATTTGTGTTAACATCAGCAAATATTTATATGCCAAATATATATGCCGGATATCAATATCAGTCCAGAATCTTTAATATCTGTCCATTACTACTTCAGAGGACAATGTTTTTCTTGCTTTGTTTTGATTTTTTTTTTGACGTTTTATGTTTATAAGCAAAGACGACTACGTTTAACATGCCTACCCAGATAGTTTATTAAGTTATGTAGCCGAAAGCTCCTCTTCAGTAAAACTATCCCAGTTTGTTCTAGTGGTTAAAAGCTTCTGAAAAGCCCGTGTGTTAATTATGAATAGTGTTGGCAGGCAGGAAGAATAGCCTCCCTCCTGCGTAATTGCCTTCGTGTTTGTCTCAGGGGAAAGCTTATTTTGGACTGCTCGTACCGTTGTCCTCGTCACTGATCAGCACTGTGCTTCATAATGGCTGCCCTAGAGCTGTGTTCACAGGGGGAGACATCCCAAATCAGAAAAAAAATGGACCATCCCAAGTGTCTGGGGTGTTTTTTTCCCTCTCTATTTTCCTATGTCAGATAGAGAGAGAGATTTCTGAGTCTTTCTGAAGTGCTCTTGAGTAGTGACTGCCCACCACTTCTGATTCTTCACGGCTTTACGGCTCGAGTACTCAGCTAAAACCAAGAAGTTAAGCTCCAGCTCTGACCATCTGTGGCCTTTTTCTGGAGAAAACCGTGTGCTGGTATGGCTTACTGTCAAAGGGCCGCTCTGAAAATAGGACTCCATCCTCAGGGGATGATGCAAGTTCACAGTAAGCAGTTAAATCAAAGTGGCGACTGCTCAAACCTCCTGTCACAAAAAATAAAAATAAAAATAAAAATATATCAGCAGGGTGAAACAGCTGACATGAGAAAACATGCCGAGGTAGCACAAACACACACTGATACTGAAGTGCCTGGATTGCAACAGGAAGAAACGTGTATATTATATACTAACCACAACGTTTAGCTCATTACATGGTGTAATGAGCATAACAAGTGTGAAAACAACACACTATCATTCACTGTAGCTTTCAGGAAGTATTACTTTCTGTATTTGGTACATATCCTACCTCAAGCATAACCTTTGTTTCTAAGAAAGACAACCGAATCTACTGGAACCGCTATTGGTCACAAGAACCGAAATGTCACAACATGTTGGTATTTAAGTTTTAAGGCTGGAAATAATGACAAAGCTCTGTCGTATGTGCAGGGATATTTTTTTTTTTGGGTGGCAGGGGGTTCTCTTTAAATACCTGCAAACTCATCCTGTTATCGCTCTTACTTCCAGTCTAGTGTTTGTTTAATACTAATTAACACAGCATGTCTATGAAGGTTTCAATAGGTTCGAAAGTAGTTTTTTTTTTCAGGGGTCATATGGGTTCGTCAAATCCTCAAACCCTTTTAGGAGGTAAAGAATCTTTAATTTTGCAAAGAGTCCTTGAATACTGTAAGAGTGCACCATCAAGGTGTTCGGGATTAGAGACCAGAGCATTGTTGTGATAGGTCAAATAATAAAATGGAAAAGACTTCAGTACTTTAGTAAAAAGCTGTTGGAAGGCTACAACGAGCACATAAACGTAACTCGTCAATCAAAATACCAAGCAGATAAATCCCATGAAGCGTTGGGATGACTTGCATAAATTTGCCATAAATGGATCTTGAATATTCATGCTTAAATAAAATGAGCTGTTCGTGCATCATGGGGACTCTTATTTTGTCCTGGCTGGTCGATATCTCAGTCCAAAAAAAAAAAAAAATTCCTGGATGAAAATCAGCAGCCAGAATAGATAAGGCAAGGATCCAGGGAAGAAAGCCATTTCTGACTGAGAGAGCCCAAGCACACACATGGCTCATGCTTCTCTGTCTCTTTGTTGGTGTTGGGATTAGGAGTAGCTGAAGCTGTGTTTCAGATTAAGATATGTGTCACGTGCTCTAGTTTAATCTGAACCATCACAGCATCATGATATTGGCACGTGCAACTTATTTTAGGCCCTAATCTCCTTTCTTCCTCTTCCTCATCTTCCTGATCTTCCTGATCTTTGTCAGGATAGAGATTTACAGATTAGGAGATAAATTGAACAGGAAATGGAGTCTGTTTTCTAAACCTGGTTACATCACAGCTTCCTGTAGTGGTGTAGTGATGAAGAAGGAAATGGAAGATGAAGCATCTGGCAAATTTAAGAAATCGGCTTTATTATCTAATGATGTTTCTGAGTCATTTCTTCAGAGACGTGGATTAAAACAGCATGATATGAACGGAACGGACATCTCTTTACTTAAACATAAAAGAAAAACAACTTATAGTTATGTAATAGGTGTGAATTAATACGTTTCTTTCTTTCTTTCTTTCTTTCTTTCTTTCTTTCTTTCTTTCTTTCTTTCT